>JAGVVM010021604.1:0-25000 GCA_019149425.1 Psidium friedrichsthalianum
TTCTTCTAAAAAATTCGGTTGCTCAGATGAGATTACGATGGAGATGTTTCATCTTTAAAAGGAAAAACATCTCAGGAAAATAACGTCCCTGCTAATAAAAAAATGCCCAGTAGATATCTCCATGACTCGATAACCTTTCTGTAGTGGGATCCCATAAAACACATGGAGTGGCCACGAGGATCCATCTTAGTTCGAGTCCCACATTTGTTGCATAACATAAGCACCAAAAATCCTCAGGTTATCAATGCAGGGAACTTTTCCATAGAGCATTCAAAAGGAGTGGCACCATTTAGAACCTACTCGGCATGCGGTTAATCAAGTAAGTAGCAGTGATCACACAATTGCCCCAGAATCGTTCAGGAATGTGTGCTTGATATTTTAGAGCTCTTGCAACTTCTAAGAGATGTCTATGTTTGCGTTCTACAATCCCATTTTGTTGTGGAGTGTAGATGCAGGAGGTCTCATGGAGAATACCATGAGAAGTGAGTAAAGATTTACATTTATTGGAGAGAAACTCACGTCCATTGTCTGTTCGAATTTTTTGGATGGTGGTGTCAAATTGAGTTTTAACCATGGAAAGAATCTGACAATATGGGAAGGGTTGACTTTTAGAATGCATGAAAAGTCAAGTGGCCCGTGGAAATCGTCTACGATTGTTAGAAAAAAAAACGAGAACCATCACGATGAGCCGTATGGTAGGGACCACGCCGATATCAAGGTGTATCAGAGAAAGGATTGTAGCATCGAGATGTACATATTAGGAAAAAATTTTCTGGATTGTTTGCCAGAGGGCATACTGGACATTTCGGATGAGGAAATTTTGCACTATGACCCAAACGTTTGGTGATAAAGGAGATTTTTATTAATGTAGTTGCATTACAATAAATGCTCTTATTCAAAATTTAAATCTCCAGGAGAATTAATCCAGAAAAATAGACCACCATCTTCATTCTACCCAAGCCCATCAGTTTTGCCAGTCGTACGGTCCTGAAATAAGCAATGTCGGAATTGAATATGACGTTGCAGGAATTATCTTGGCAACTCTTGACACAGAGAGGAGATTGAATTCGAATTCTGGATATACAGGACATTCGAAGAACAAAATTTGGCCCAAGACGTACAGTCCCATTTTTAGTAACTTGAGTGGTGTTTCCATTTGGAAGTCGTACGGACAAAGGAAATGGACGTTTCTCATCAATGTGGGAAAATAAATTCTCAGTGCAAATTATGTGATCACCTGGTCACCTGAATCGACTATCCATGCATTAACAAATAGATTTTCTTGCGACAAGAAGTACCTGAGAAACTGGCACTTTCATCATGGTCTTCAACTGGCTTAGCATTTTGATAATGGTCTGATACTGGTCCTGAGTGATGACATTCTGACTTCCCTTCTCCCTTTTGTGCAGAAACTTGAAAGCAGACACCTCCTTCCTTTCTCGGTCATTTGGGCGACCGTGTAATTTCCAGCAAGTTTCTACGGTATGATGTGGCCTTTTCAATAATCACAATATTTATTTTTGGATTTTATAAAATTGCCATTTACCTTTCCTGATGCAGACCCATTTCGGAATTATTGGGCCCGCGTGAATCTGGCCCATACAGCCCCGCATGAATCTTGCCCATGCTCCCGCGCGAGTCTAACACGCGAGACTCTGGCCATTAGGCCCTGCAGCCGGCCCATTCCACCCTAAGTGATTAGGGTTTCCTCCTCCTGTCGCTGGCCCATTCCACCCAAAGGATAGGGTTTCCTCCTCCCCTCCCTTGTGCGCAGCCCAGACGATGTCCGACGCATCTTCTTCCCCTTGCTCCCGTGAGGCGACGAATGCGACTGGACCTGTGAGTCCGCCGCTACGAAGTCTGGAGCACTGTGAGGTGAGATGGCCGAGAGGGCCAACTCCTTCTCCGTGTTGTGTTGCCGTCGTCGCCGCCAATCGCTGACTCTCTCTCTTGAACGGCGAGTTGGGAAGATACGGCCGAGCGTCGAGGGTGGTTCCATCGCCAGGATTTGAGTCCGAAAAGGTAAGAAATCCTCGTTAAGTACCAGAAGAAATTTGGTGTGGCTTTCTCTCGGTCCTCGTATGATTGCGTATTGTCTGAGGTTTTTCTTCTGGGTCCGAAAAGTCTCTTCTGCAGCCTCGATTTCGTTCCATAGCGCCGATAATCGATTAAAACACTTGTCACAGATTGGTTCCCCTGTCTAAGCTCTGTTAGGGCCTGAGTCAGTGAAAATAATTTTGCTCGATCTAATTTTCCATACATCTCCCGTATGTTATCCCACATGGTTTTGCGTCTTCGGTTGGTGTAGTCCGCGGCTACTTCGGCCATGAGACATTTTCCAATCCATTGTCTCACCAGTTGGTTGCATCGTCGCCAGTGACGATTCTGTCGCTCGTCGGCTGGGATAGGAATCGTGCCATCGAGAAAGCCATCTTTGTTCTTTGTGACGAGGGCTCGCCTGAAATCCCTTGCCCAGGTGGAATAATGTTCGGTTCCGGCCATTGGAGCCCGATGAGGCGCAATTCTGGTCCATCGCCGGTGATGTGTACAATGGGTCTCCGATCTCCGGCCGGCCACCGCCATTCCCGAAAGGGAAAATGGCTTGGTAACCGGGTGGAGGAGTCGGATACCGGCCAAACTCCCCCGCATAATGAAATTCGGTCTGGGCCCGGAGGTTTGGCTTGCCCCAGATCCGGATGGTGGGCCTCCTCGGGCTGCCCATGACCCTGTGTTGCTTCAGTTGAATAAGGCGATGATGACCAAAGGCAGTGGGCTGGACGGTCCCATAATACCATGGACGGATGATCCTGGAACGTGCAGCCACTGGGTTGGCTGCCCTGGAATGGGTGCCCCTGGTTGGTTGGATAAGGTTGCCACTGGATGGGCTGAGCCTGAAAATGACTTGACTCAGAATGGTTTTGAGGTAAGGAAGTTGGGTTTTCTGAGGTTGGGTGCTCTCATCAGCAGAGTCTTCCGGGAAAGCTGGATTTGGAAGCTCGCCCTCACGCTCTCGGTAAGGTTTTTATTCTTCATGGTATCGAAAGTCTTTGATTCCTTTGAAAACGCTAGCTCTGTGTTTGCAGACTATGGTGCAATAACAGGAGCAAGCCGAAGAAGAAGAAAGGCAATCAAGGAAGCGGAGCTAGGTTAGGATCGATTTAGCTCTGATACCATGAAAGAACTTGTATTCTGTATTCCAATTCTGTAATCCGTACATTTACTGTATAAATAGATAGCAGAAAGAATAAAAAGGAAAAGATTATACATGATAGTCTACCTAAAAAAGAGAATCAATTAAAATCAACTGAGATATCTAATCTTCAATCAATCCCAATTAATCCAAATCTTGACAGCACAATCGAATCTCCAACACGTGGGTTTTCCATTTTCGCTTGTCCGTTTCGCTTCGTTCATCCGCGTAGCCGATCTTTCGTTCATCCAAGAGGGAGGCATCTGCAGCTTGTCGGAGCAGACGTCAGCAAGGCTTTGGACATCTCGTGGAATGCCGCACCGATGGCAAAACTTTTTGCCTTGTGGTGTGTTTATTTGGTTGTTTTGATCGGGACTTCAAGGCACGTTCTGTCCCCCCCCCCCCCCCCTTCCCCCCAACTTTTGTGTGAATTGATGAATATAAGTTGAATTTTCTATTGTCAAGTGGTGCCTACTGAGCATTTTCGAAATTGGATTTGAAGCAAGGTGCCAATGGTGGTCCCCTATTTTGCAAAATTTTTTTTTAATGCTTTTGTTTTGCTTTTTGTGATGGATGTTTTGATGTTTGTAGTGAATTAGAATTTTAATTGTTTGCCACTTCAGAAAGAATCTTTGGAGTGGAAGAGACTGAGGAGAATGGCTCGGTACAAGAACGCGCAAGAGCAGAAACTCAGAGCTCGGAGAAAGTGAAATATCAAAAAAAAATTATGGGGGCTTTTTAGTTTTTAAGATATTTATTTTGTCTAAATTATATTTTGACTAACATACCCCCTCTTCCGGTGGCAGATTTGGCCGGCCGGAGAGTTCAGGCCCTCATTTGAGACGATTTAAATACTTCATGCCCTTATTTGAGACTCTTTGATCACTTCAGATCCTTATTTGAGACACGGTACACTCTATGCTCTTTTTTGAGAAAATGGCTCCACTTTGGGCCCTTATTTGAAAATTTCCCAAGAAATAATGCAGCAAAACCCCTTTGCAATTTTTTTTTTTGCCGAACACTACTTGGCCCAAAGTCGCTTTCTAAATGATTTTTTTACCAAATGTCATTTGCATTTCTTCAAAGTCTCTTAGGCTAAAGGCATTTGCATTTTCCCAAAGCCCATTTCCAAATTGAAATAAACGCATCCGATATCCCGTACAGAGTTACGAATGGCCCGATAGTAAGGTACGAGTTGAGTACCTGATAGGATGCGATGGGTTTTACTAACATAAGGTGTGTTAAGTTCGATTTTGCAAGTTAGTTTTATAAATCAATCCTACGCAGCATCACCCTAAGATTTTGTAACCTTGAATTTATGCTCTGCTCTTCCTATTTTTTGGTCATATTTAATATGATAAAAATTATCCAAAAAAATTCCTAAATCTATCGTACGAATATTAATTTAGCAATAGATTTATCAATTTGGCCAATTTAACACTAATGTTTTTTCACTGCTATGGCTGGCAACATTGAATTTATGTCGTCGAGGGCTCACCGGTCCCTAGGTGAGGACTTACAAACTCTTGTTGATCACCGATGAGGACCGGCCTCGCTGGCCACAGGAGAGGCTTTCGCATCCCTCATAGCAGGCAACGGGGCTTGTAGGTCCTCATTGGCCACTATGGAAAAAAGAATAAAAATAAGAGATCAATAAAAATATTTCAAGAATTGTCCACTTTAATGCCCACCTTGAATTGCCGGTATTTACGCTAGTGATTTTTGATCAAAATTAACTGAATTAACTAAATTGATAAATTATCTAAATATTTAAAATTAAATTGATCAAATTAAAAGTCTATGATTAAGTTGACAGTCATGTAATAGATTTAGGACTTTTCCGTTGATCACCTAATTTAATTCGTGTTCTTGAGTAGGGATGAGCAAATCGGACCGACTGGATCGGGACCGCTCGATTGATGATCCAATTCTCAGTTCTAGAGAAGTCTGTCTGGTTCCCACTCCAGGAACATAGGATCGGACCAAATCGCAGATCGGACTGTTTTTTATTTAGTTTAGCGTTTTATTTTTCCTTCCTTGGCCCCTTCAACCTCTGTGTGAATTCTAGTATGCCTCTCCTTATCCCTCTCGTTTGGCACTTCAGTTCAATTTAATGTCGAAAAGTTGGAAAAATTCTAGATTTTTTTTTTCAGTTCGATCTGATCCATTTGTGGGTTCGATTCCCGATTCTTGAGGGGAACCAGACTGGACTGGGAACTGATCACTCATACTCTTGAGTATTAGTTTCGAATTTATCCTAATGATAGTTTTCGACCATCAAATCAATTGAAAATTGTCCTTGTACTTTGTAGGTAGTCTTTGATCGTTGGCGGGTGATGACTATAACGACATGTAGAGTGAGGGTGCAAGCGATCCCTTACCTTGCCCATCTTGCCTCTTTTCTTTCTTTTTTTGGGCAAAACATTGCGAGTGTCCTCGTTAATTACGATTGTGTACTGCCATGAAAATGAATGGTACATCACAAAAGGGGATAATTACATAAATAGTTTTTAAACTTTCGATAATGTCCCTCAACTTTCATTAATGTAATATTACCTATCAACTTTTAAATTTTCCAATATAATTCCCGAAATTTCGGCTAACAAGAAATGCCGCCTCCGAATTTAGTTCTCGGGCTATTTGATTATGTTAATATTGTCCCTTTATTGATTCAAACGGACGGAATTCGGTAGATTTGGCTTTCAATTCGGTAATTTAATTTTTTCTCATACAATTTGGTAAATTTTCCCTGACGTCCGATCTAAACGCGATTCGTTTCTCTTTTACAGTGCCACGTGTCACACACACGCACACACTCTCTCTAGAAGTCCTTTGAGCTCCCTCACAAAATCAAAAAGCCCTCTCCGTCTCTCCCTCACCATGTCAGTCTGAGAGCGTCCGGTGGCGCGTTCCTGGGAAAATGGCGAGGAAGGGCAAGGAAGTCGCCGGGAAAGGATCGTCCGGCAAACGGAAGGTCGACGACGACAAGACCGGCGGTGGCCGTAAGCGGAGGAATCGCGGCGTCCTCCAGTTCTTCGAGGACGCTGCCGACGATGTCGGCGGTGACGACTCCAGCGACGACAGCATTTTCGACGATGAAGGTTTGTGACTTTCTCGGTCTGCGGCGCCCACATTTGGGTCTGCATTTCGGTTTTGCCTTCCCGTGTTTCGACGGGGTCGAGTTTCTGGGAGGGTTTGGGGGAAATTGTGGTGAATAGATGGGTTTTTTTTCCTTACTGTGTTTTTGTTTCCGTCCGCGGGGTTTTATGTGCGTGCGCTAAAAAATGTCGCCGATTCTTAGTTGTGGCGATGGCTAATAATGTTGAGCTTATGCCCTGTAATGTCTGGAAACTTGAGGTTACGAGGTTGAATATGCTGGATTGGTCAAAATCTAGGGTTTTGGGGGAACGGGAGGGCGTTCAGGTTTTCCATTTTGACTTCTTTCAACTTTTTGGGGGACGCGTGGTTTTGCTGGTTGTTGATGCTTAATGCAAGTGCTGTTTGAATCACTTGCAACTGGGAATCATGACCAGGTTTGCATGCCGGTTTTTCTTTGAAGTGTTGCTATCAGTTAGTCACCCAGTCAAAGGTTTTGGGATGGAAGTTTCTTTCTTCATTATATTCTTTTCCAATGGCTAGAGTTGAATTGCATCATCTTTGGTAACGCTGGTGAGTGTGGCATTGTTGCATATCGCGTAGTTTCGCCGGGTATTTATGATGTAAGGTGATGTAAGAAGGGCGATGAGGGTTGTTAATGGCTTGCAAGCTTTGTACAAAGAACTACCATCATCTTAAATTTGGCGGAGCCATTTACCTTTCTCAGTAAGATAATTTAGTCGCTCTATAGTTGATAGGAAGCTGGAGAAGGAACACCTACCTTTGACATACTAGAAACATTTGGAGTGAAAGCCAAAATGCTTGCTGCTTGGAGTCCCGGTGTGGAGACTTTGCTTGATCTTTTTCTAGTTAGCTTTAATTTGATTAGTCAATTAGCTCCTCCTTTGTTTATATTTGTATGTTTGTATGGTGTGCCTCCCATTCAGATAATGACCTATCTTTGCTTAGAATGCAGTGTATTAGTTGTTTGACCTAGATTTGGCTTGATCATGTGTTGGAGATGATAAATGTGTATCTCATGCCCTCTCCTACCATCTGCACTCACAATTACAAAGAATTGCATGACTTAAAGTTGCTTGTGGATTAGTAGATTTTTTCCTCTCCCTTGTGCTAGGTTTGAGAAGAGAAAATGAGAAGTGGAGAATAAGATTTCAGAATTTGCCCCCTGTTTTTCTCACGAAAACTTTCAATTGTCCTCACCCACTGTCCATTTTCTTCACCTCCACCCCTTCACAGACAAAGCATCTATGGTCAAGTTTAACTTCTTGTTGCAGGATATCATATTTACATGGGGGAATCAATTTTCATCTTCTCTTTCCTAATTAATATACTATGGGGATGTTGATTTTAAACTTTTGGTTGAATTGATCATATTGTTTTGTTAAAGGTTCATGGTCAGTTCTAGTGGTTAATGTTTGTGACTCTGCATTCCAGAGGACTGACTAGTCTCTGGATAATCCCGTGGTATTGAACAGTGAAGACTAGTTGTGGTCCTTAGGAAGCAGTAATGATTTTATGTTAAGTTGTAAGCATGACTCAGTGTTGAATTGCACATGTACAGTTTGCAAGCTTAAAACCTCTTGAGGTGGAATGCTGAGTTATAAAATGACTTAATCTTTATTTTTGTCCATTATGCCGTTTATTAACTGGTAACAGGTTTTATGGAAGAAGTTGATGCTGTGCAAAATCTCAAGAATGATGCATTTAAAGCGCCTAACCTTCCCGTTTTCCCCAAAGAAGAGCAGTTTGAGGAGGAATTTGATAAAATTATGGAAGCACGTTACAGAAATGGTTCGGCGCAAGTTAGATTTGCTGATGAATATGATGCCAAGGACTCGGTTCATGGAGGTTCTAGTATGCCTTCTGTTAAGGATCCAATGGTCTGGAAAGTTAAATGCACGGTAGATATTTATGTTCTTTTATTCTGTGACATAAAGCCAAAATTTTCAATCTTCTCTGGTTTTGGTTTCTTATCATCTTCTTCCTGTCTAATAGGTTTTCTCCCATTGACTAAATGTTTCAGGTTGGTCGAGAGAGAAATTCAGCCTTTTGTCTCATGCAGAAGTATGTTGACTTAAAGGAACTGGGTAACAAGATTCAGATTATATCTGCATTTGCTATTGACCATGTGAAAGGTTACATTTACGTCGAAGCAGACCGTCAGTCTGATGTTATTGAGGTAACTGATTTGTTTATGGACGTTAGTACACAAAAATGCAAATAATCTTTGTCTACTTTTTTTGATAAATGGATCTCTGTCTGCTTTTTTGATTGATGGACCTATTTATAAAAAGTTATTGGTACTTATTTTATTTCATTTTCAAATGTTTATTTATGGTAATGATATGGTTGTTTCATTCTTATGCCAGTCATGTAGGGGCCTCTGTAGTATCTATACTAGTCGAATAGCGCCAGTTCCAAGAAACGAAGTTTCCCACTTGCTTTCTGTGAGAAGCAAGCGCAGTGAAGTCTCTGTGGGCATGTGGGCCCGTGTGAAGAATGGTAAATACAAGGGGGACCTTGCACAGGTATGATTCCAGGGGTTAGGTTGGTGTTAGTAGTCGAATTTACCTATTAATTATTCTTCAGAACTGGCTTTTTTAGGTTGTCGCGGTAAATGATGAGCGAAGAAGGGCAACAGTGAAGTTGATCCCCAGAATTGACTTACAGGCGATGGCTGAGAAATTTGTAATTACTTAACTTAGTTCTGACATTGCTCCTATAGATATCTTTTTCTCTGTTAATTCATAATCAGCTATTGGATCCTGATTTGTGTAACTTGACGTAGCTTTGTGATTGTGTTGTGCTACTTCTTTGGTTTTTTTTTTTTTCGTACTCAGTTGCCTTGTTTCAGAACAGCATGACATCTCAAGTTCTTTTGTCCTCATCATACGTGAAGAAGGATTTTTATAAGTTCATAATTTTATTCCTATAGACATCATGCTTTGGCTTGTTACTGATTATAAAAATTCTGGCCACTAATGGCTGGCTTTACATGAAAGTTTTAGTGGAGGCTGTTTGAAGCACAAAGTATCTACTGCTTTGTGAAGTCTCATGGCATTATGATTTATCTCATGAGTTTGTAATCATGATTTTTGATGATCAGCATATTTTCGT
This sequence comes from Psidium friedrichsthalianum, assembly GCA_019149425.1. NCBI lineage: Eukaryota > Viridiplantae > Streptophyta > Magnoliopsida > Myrtales > Myrtaceae > Psidium > Psidium friedrichsthalianum. The sequence continues at coordinate 9,425 of JAGVVM010021604.1, forward strand.
TTTGCCAGGGTGGGGGCGTTTCTATTAAGAGAACAGCTGTACCAGCACCCAGATTAATCTGCTCAAGTGAACTTGAGTAAGTGTAAGATAGATATCTTAGTCAATAGAGTTTATCAGCTCTGGTTCATGACACTTGTCTTTCCATCTCATGTATAGGGAGTTTCGTCCTAGCATCGAGTATCGGCGCGATCGTGATACTGGCAAACATTTTGAGGTTCTTGATGGATTGATGCTTAGCGATGGATATTTATACAAAAGAATGTCATTAGAAGCATTAAGCTTTTGGAGTGTCATGCCTTCAGAAGAGGAATTGCTGAAGTTTCAGCCTTCTGAGAGTAATGAATCTGGAGATGTAGAATGGCTTACACAGCTTTATGGCGATAAAAAGAGAAAGCGAACGGTAGTGTGTGATAAAGGGGGTGAAAAAGGAGATGGCTCCGCGAGTTCCAATTCTGCAAAGAAGTACGGACTATATGAACTTGTCAGTCGTGGGTGAGTCTTTGTGATAATTGGTCATTTTGCATATCATTTGGATTTACTTCCTTCCACCTATTGCTGCTTTTTTTTTTTTCCAAATGTAATTTGAATACTTGCATCCAATGTGCTTATAGGCGAAAAGACTTTGGTCTTATTGTTGGCTTTGACAAAGACGATAGTTACAAGGTAAACTTTTCATTTTTTTTTTCGTCGTCTCATTTTATAGATGCACCTTTTAAATCTTATATGTAGAGTTGTTATTTCTTATTTCCCTGTTACTGTTTTATCATTGTTCTAGATCCTTCAAGAGGGCTCACAGGGAAATGAAGTATTGAATGTGGGTGTTCATGATATAAAATTTGGACCCTTTGAGGGAAAGTTTACAGCATTTGATCAGCACAAGAATGCCATTTCAGTTAACGACTCAGTTCGGGTGCTACAAGGTCCATCAAAGGTTGGTGGCAGTTGCTACACAGTTGCAGGCTAACTAATTAGACTCTCGATTAATGTGTGCAGAGACTTCAACCTTGGCATTCTGATACATCCTGTTGCAGGATAAGGAAGGGATTGTCAAGCAAATCTACCGAGGGATTATCTTCCTATACAATGAGAATGAAGAGGAAAATGGGGGTTATACCTGTTGCAAAGCTCAATGTTGTGAGAAAATAAAACCTCCAGTTAATGCATGCTCTGAAAAGGTTCTCTTTTTCTGCAATCTCTTGAAAATTTGAAGGTTCTGAGTGTTTCTGTCTGGCTCCTTTCTGATACATGAGGTTTTCTCCTTCCTTTTCTCTGTTTTAAACTCTTCCACTTTCAGGGTGCTGAATCAGGTTTTTTTGGATTTGATGAGTCACCATCTTCTCCCAAATCCCCTTTGTCACCTAAGAAGTCCTGGCAAGCAAGGGAAAACAACGACTGTAAGTAACTAACTACTTAGCGTAACTGTCCGTACATTTCATGTGGTTGAATAATTAACCTCTATGTGAAGTTACTCGAGGTGATAAAGAAGGACCATTCTCGGTTGGGCAAACATTGAGAATCAGGGTTGGCCCTTTGAAGGGATATCTATGCCGTGTCATAGCTATAAGGCGTTCTGACATCACAGTGAAGCTTGACTCTCAACAAAAAGTTCTTACAGGTTTGCTTATCATTTTGAACTTGTTCTTCTGATTACGTCAGTCAGCATGGTGACACTTTCACATACGCTCTTATCGCTGCAGTTAAATCAGAGCATCTTGCTGAGCTTCGTGGAAGGAGCACTGCTATATTGAACGGGTACTTCTTATTTATTTCATGATCTGTGAGTAATTCCCGACCTCTGAGATGCACCTATACCTTGCTCTTATGTAAACTTCTGCGGGTTTATATAGGGTGGACCCTGACTCCAGTACTTCAAAACCATTTGATCTTTTTGGAAGTGAGGGATGTTCTACAGGTGAATTCTTAGATTGCCCAATTGGTACTGTTCATATAACAAATGTTTGTTTTTCTGATATTGTTTTGCCAAATCACATCTTCGAATCATTGTGTTAGGAGGTTTCATTTGTGTCTCCTGATTCATTTGGTTTGAAAACTTTCTCTGGTCTTTGTTCTCTAGTGCTCTGCTTTGAACAGATAACTTTGATGTTTCCTTTCTCAATTTCTTATTGGTTTAGTTTTTTGGACGACTGATAAAAGAGATGCTCCTAATGATTGAAATGAGGTGTCATAGAAGATTTCGTGTTCTTTGATAAATGTAGATTGGATAGGTGGAGCTGGAGCTTCAGCAGGTGGCGATGGCTGGAACGCTGGAGGGTCATCTGCTACGGGGTACTCTTATGCTTTATGTTGCTAATTATTTGGTGCATATTCAAACCAAAAATGAAAACAGATAAGCCACCATTTGCAAGAAATATGCCCTGCAATTTATAACTTCCGTTGCTTTCTCTTTTGCTTGAAATTGTCTTCAGCATGGACTTTTATGTTTCTGTGGACCAAGTGAACTATGGTCACATGCCTGGTCATATAGCCAAAGAGTGGCCTCTGAGGTCTACTTTACTTGTTCGCTAGCTTGTCAGTGGTAATATAATCACGACATTGTGACTGCATGCCTTTGATACGATTTTGCTTGGAATCTTTCACTCAGTTCTTGGTTTTTTGTGCTATTAGTACTCTCCTGAATGTTCTTTGGTTACTGAACATCAGCTATATGATTAGATTATCGGATTCTGTACCTCTTGATCTGAGTGTAATATTTGTAACTTCGCGATCCATCATAGGAAATTTAGAGCTCAGACAAAGTCTAGTTGCCTGAGCGATCTCAAAGAATAGTGTAAGTTTTGTTGTATCAAATGCCTAAGTCCAGGTCTTAATCCAGTATCAGGTTGTTACTGGAGGCATTGCATGTGGTTGCATGACTATTTTACCAGTGGAAGTTTGTCTATTAGTTGTTCATGTCTTACATGCTCTATTTCTATACAAAGATTGAGATTGTTTCTTGCTTTAATCACATAATGGTACTTGTGACAACCCTTCATGCCTCTTCTTTATTCTAGGAGTTCCTGGCCTAGTTTTTCTGCCTCAGGATTTTCGGTTAGTAAACTGGCTCTTGTTACTTGATATTTGGTCTTTTCCATTCCTTTTTCTTAATGCAAATATCTGAAGTATCGTTAAAAAATTGTCCTGGCTATCCAGGTTCCGACAGAACATAATTCTGCAGATCCGTCCAGCTCTGCAGGTTTTGATGCCAAAAAGGGTCAGGAGTGTTTTCATGCGATTGATTTTGTTTTATCTATTTGTCGTCATGTTTGAACCATCTTATATCCCTTTGTGTACAATTATGTACATGTAGAGGACAACGGATGGGCGAGAGAAGTGGCTCCAGAACAGCAATCCACCTGGGGTAAAGCTGCATCTGATAATAAAGTGGCCTCTAATAATGATCAAATAGGTGGGTGGGCAAAAGGTGATGACATGTGGAACAAAGCTAGCATAAAAGGTAGTTTTGGTGGCAGTTCATCAGGTAGCTGGGGTAAAGGAGCGCAACAAACTGGAGATGCCGCAGAATCTTCTAAAAATGATGCAGGCAATTGGGGCAAAGAAACACTTGGAGCTGGGAATGAAAATGATAGGGATGTCACCAACAAAAGTGCATGGAAGGATTTGGATGAATCCTGGGCCAGGGGGAAGAAGGATAATGCTGTTGGTTGGAATGAAGGCGGTTGGAACAAGCCAAATGCTTCCAGCACTGATGGAGGTTCTTCTTGGAATAATTGGAATAATCAAGATGCCAGTTCATCATTGGGAAAAGCGGAAGACCCTTCAACAGATTCTCGAAGTTGGGGTGGTGCCAACCTTAAGACAAAAAGTCGTCTTGATTCCTCTAGTGACGCTGCAGCTTTTGGAGAAGAGAACAAGGATTCGAGGGATGGGTGGGACAAAGAAGCCGGAGGTTCTTGGAAGAGAACAGATGGAAATTCTTGGAATGCGGCTGGTGATGGCTTATCAGTAGAGAGAGATGAAGGGGTTTCTTCATGGAAGAAACAAGTTGGAGTTTCTTCATGGAGCAAATTAGATGGTGGTAATGAGAAAGATGGTTCCTCTATGTGGGGCAAACAAACTGACAGTTCTTGGGATAAAACAAATAAAGGACTTTCTTGGACTGAATCACAAGGTGAGTCCAAAAGAGATGGGGGTTCTTGGGAGCGAGAGAGCAAGAATTCTTCTTGGGGTGTACAAGATGGTGGTTCTTCATTGGATAGGTTAGCTGATGAGCATAAACAGCTTGGAGGTTCTTCTTGGACCAAGGATGTTGGAATCTCTTGCAATAAAGCAGATGTGGTTTCATCATGGAGTAAGCAAGCTGATGCGCATAAAGAAGATGGGGGTTGTTGGGGAAAAGGAGATGGAAGTTCTTCTTGGGGTAAGCAAACCGGAGGGTCTTCGTGGGACAACCAAGGAAGTGAAGACCGAAGTGACAGATGGAGTACACCTCAAACTGTTGGTGGAGATCAAGGGCGCAGAGATTGGGGAAGGAAAAGAAAGATGATTCGAATAATCAAGACTCATGGGAGAGGCAGAAAACATTTGATGGGGGTCGTGGATCAGGTGGGAGAAGAGGAAGAGGTGACCAACGAGGTGGTGGTCGTTTTGGAAGGGGAAGATCATATGGTCAGGATTTGTCATCTGGATGGAAAAATGAAGGTCTGCTGCAAATTCTCTCAGCCTCTGTAGATGATCCATGTACTGCTAATAGGAGTACTTTCTGTTATAGGTTATAGAACCTTGATGGGGGACTTTTTACAGTACGTAGGTATGGAGAATCATGAGTTTAATTATGTGAACAGCCAAAACACCAGACACTACTTTACTAATGATACTGCGAAATTAAAGAGAAAGAGAAAGTTTAGTTGAGGATTGCATAGAACAACTGAAGTTTGGTCAAGCGTATTGAAAGTTGAAGAAACAATAGATGCAATAAGCTGCCAAAACTTTTAAAATTGATTTCTTATTTTTGTTGAAATCTGGACGATTAAGTACTATTGATTACTTTGCTTGGTTAAATCAAAGTCAGTTTTTAGGGGATATCTTTCTAACCTGTTTATTTAGTGGCTTGATCATATTTTGCAAGATTATCCTGTCTTATAAATTGTCATCATTTATCACTGCGGTGTATGACCATGTCTCTTTGTATACTTGAGTAGGTTAGTAATAAAAAAGTTATTATACATATTATATTATGGAATGTTATTTTGTTGGATACACATCTTAAATTTCATTGGATAAGTAAAGAACAAACTTCAGGGATGAACATTTTGTAATAAATTTGGAACAACGAGAATAGATACACTCAAGAACATTTACATTTTTTTAATAATCGTAATTTGTTGTAGAGATTGACGATCTTTTTCACCTTCAATCTTTACTAGATTCTAATGTCAGGTGAGCCTCTGCTTGTTTTCTATATGCCTTCATCTGTTTTATTTTTGCTATGGACTTTCCTTGTCATATTTATTATGTCAAAAATCAGTTAGTTAGGTATTGCTCGGGAAGTTTGTAATATTTTCCCTACAGGTGATGGTGCTCTATCTTGGGTTAAAGAAAAAGGTTCAGGCAGGGGTTGGGGAAGCTCAGAGGATCCTGGGCAAAGGAAAAGTGGATTCTTCGGGGGTCTGGGGTCAAGGTGGATATGAGAGCCGTGATCAAAGAGGCAGTTGGAACAAACCCAAATCTTTTGGTGCTGATGGAGGATCTTGGAATAGACAAGATGGAGGATCTTCCTGGAGTAAACCGGTTAGAGGATCTTGGAATGATGCTGGAGGTAACTCTGGCGACGTGGACCCGAAAGCTGATTTCGCATGCTCCTGGGGGAACAACGAAAGTTCAAAGAGTGACTGGGCTAAACCCAAGGACTCCTGGGAGAAAGAGAAGGGGGATTCAGGAGCGGGTGGATGGAGCAAAGGTAAATTTGGTGGCAACGATCAAACTGACAGCTGGAACAAGCCAAAGATTTCTTCTAGAGGGTCTTCATGGAACAAACAAGGTGAACACTTTTCAGGGAATGAACAAGCAGGAGATACTTCAAGAGCTGGAGATGACAAGTGGGGTGATAAGATTGGAAACCTCAATAAATCATCTTCCAGTGCCGCACCATGGGGAAAGAACAAATTCACAAGTGATGCTGAGAGCAGCAGGAAAGACTCTGAGGAATCTTGTGACACTGGAAATGCAGATTTTGGTGCAGATGCGTTGAATAAAGGTGGATCTACTGGCCAGGAGATGGACCAGTGGAGCAAGCCAAAGGCTTCCGATGCCGCTGGAGGGTCATGGAACAAAAGCGGAGGCTCTTGGAATAAACAAGATAAAGATTCTTCCTATGGTAAACAAGATGGAGGCTCTTCTTGCAGTGGTTTGGGAAGTGGGAAAGATGTTGATGGTTGGAAGAAAACTGACTGTTCCGTTGGGGGAGAAGGGTCTGGTGGTTGGAACAAGGGATGGTCTGGAAACAAATATAATTCTGATGGCGGGTCTTGGAATAAAAATGGTGGCTCTTTTGGGAAAGAAAGTGGAGAATCTGGATGGGGCAAACAAGGTGGTGTGTCCTCCTGGGCTGGGCAGGGAAGTGGAAACAATGGTGATGGTTGGAAGAAAGCTGAGAATTCCGGTGGAGAAGGGTATGGTGGCTGGAAGAAGGGATGGTCAGGAAACAAAGATGACCCTGGCGGAGGGTCATGGAATAAAGATGGAGGCTCTTGGAAGAAAGAAAGTGGAGATTCTTCATGGGGCAAACAAGGTGGTCAATCCTCCTGGGCTGGGAATGGAAGTGGAAGCAATGGTGATGGTTGGAAGAAAACTGGGAGTTCCGGTGGAGAAGGATCTGGTGGTTGGAATAAGAGTTGGTCTGGAAAAAGAGATGATGCTGATGGCGGGTCTTGGAACAAAAATGGAGGCTCTTCAAATAAAGAAAGTGGAGATTCTTTATGGGGGGAACAAGGTGGTGGGTCCTCCTGGGCTGGGCAGGGAAGTGGAACCAGTGGTGATGGTTGGAAGAAAACTGAGAGTTCCGGTGGAGGAGAAGGTTCTGGTGGCTGGAAAAAAGGATGGTGAGAGAATGTGGATGATGCAGGTGGGAATAGTTGGGAGAGGCCGAGACCATATGATGGTGGCAAAGGATGGTCAGGTGGGAGAAGGGGGAGGGGAGACAGCCAAGGTGGTAACTGAGATTAATTTGCTGGCGGAAGATAATCTAATCATGGTCAGTCTTCAGGATGGAATGGCTGATGTTTTTAAGTGTGGGACTTTCTAAACCTTTTGGGACACGTAACTTGCCAGCCTTGTTAATATTTTGGTAAGTACTACTTTGCAGTGAATGTTGTTTCTGGCGAAGGTGGACAAATGTCTAGAAAATATTATGTTATGGGAACAGTGGAAATGTTTGAAATGTTATGTTGTTTCTGTTGTTAGCCTTCTGTCATATCTGCTGCTCAATTGAATGTGCCGCTTGCTTTGGTTCTCAACCGAAACTCTAGTGCATTGAGTGATTAAAATCAAAGTTCAATGATCTAATTGCAGACTTCACAATTTTTAAGTGACGAAGGACGAAATTTACCCAATTTTATGTCTAGTTTATGAAACTTGTTACTCAGGTAGTTGGCCAAGTGGTACAAGCTGCATTGTTCATACCCAAATAGTATGAAGAAGCCTTGGTCCTAGGTATCCCAATTGCTCCTTGGTTAATCTGTCGATATTTTGATTTTCTATTCGTAGGCATGAGTTGTTTGGGATGACGATGATGCCCCAACTGTGTCCACACCCTATATTGTTGTTGTCCCAAAATATTGGGTTGTTTTCTACGAACCTGCAAATTGCTAAAGTAGACATGAACTTTGGGTTATGCAAATGGCCATACCACTGCTGATGCGCATTGCGGTGGGCTGCATGGGCACGCTTTTCTAGGCAGTTCTCATTGCTCAAATTGGATAGTAGTCCTATAATAATGCTTAGGGAATTACCAATGCTAGTCGCCCTTTCACCTTTCTATGTGAAGAAATTTCTTATTCTGTGAAAATTATTGTTTTGATCGGTGCTTTGAATACTCTTTAAGTAGGTTCTGTGGTCGTCTACGTTTTGTTTCTCATCTATATGGCGGCTAGATATTCAATCGTTAGTTTACTTTACTTATGAAATCATCAGATTCAGTCCTCCGGTATAGAAATTTTGAGTGTTGAGGAGAATATTTCTTCTTATGCTATATATATATTATTTGAGTACATCCCGGAAATTTCTTTTAGTGAACCCGAGGTGCGGAGGGTAATTCTCTGGTTTAAGATGCTCATTACAAAAGGACTGACTATGATGAACAAGAAGAAAGCTGTGTGGTTCGAAAGAGATACGAACTAAGCCCTTAGTTCGTTGCTCTGAACAAAATGAGGCTTAGATTTTCATTGGAAAGTAAGCATTTTGTGGGAAAAAATGAAGTGGTAATTGCTATTATACTCAAGTATCGATCAACCATATTCTCTTGCTGTGTTGTTGTTTTCTACAAATCGAAAACAGTTCCTTGTACAATGCGATATTGTCCTTTAGGATTTAATCAAATTTGTCAAATGACTAACGGACGGACAGCTTCCTAGGTATTGTCTCTGCTTGATCTTCTCTCTCATCTGAAATTCCGAATTCAGGTTGTCGCTAGGATTCTATACCTAATGCAGATGTGAAATTAGGAGCTTGAGTCTAAAACTGGTGGTCCTTAGCAAACCCAACCTGGAAATACTTGTTCCTGAATTTTTAACATGAACCGGAATGATATGAAGATTCAATTCGATAAGTGCTGACAAATTTGAAATTGTGGCCAAGTCGAGAGACTAGACAAACTGATGTCTTCATGGCCTAATTCGTGACCCAATCTTCTTACCTCAACCAAGTTCGTGTTTGATCCGTGAATTACCAAACTACGCGCTCGCCCCAAATGAAGGCAGACATCTTGACTTGTTGAATTCGCTCTGTTATCTCACTGTTCTCTGTTGATTTCGCCTTGTCGCGGCAGATTCAGCTAATCGATGTTTAGAAGCAGAAATTTCACTCTGAACGGGCTCTAATCCATGTTATAGCCATCATAACGTGCCGGGCGTATTGCGGAAATAAAACCGACATGTATGTGCAGATTTAGTTGTCACCTTGCAGCGCAGGTATTGTCAATCCAACAAAATTCATCGTGTAGGTTGTCTCGGTTTCCTTTGAATAGGTAATCATGAAAGAGATATCGAGTGTCTCACCATTGGGATATACTGCCCATGTGCCCAGTCCACACGTACAAATTATATTTAAAGAATAGCCAAATTCTGTCTGCTTATGTATAGAATTTCCTAAGTGCTTACGTTGTGATTATAACCAGTCGCAATACTTATTGAATTCTAGTTTTTGGGTCGATATGAACAACGTTAGCCTGCAATGGTAATGTCACCATCAATCCTATGCATAGAGCTTGGCCACTTCTTCCCTGTCCATTTCTCAAGTGCCGCAGATGCTAGATTCTTGAAGGGCTCTTATAAGAGTCAACCACCATGAAAATTGGGCTGCTTCGATTTTGAAAAGAAGAAGAAGAAGAGAGGACCGTTTCCGATTGACCGAGGAAAAAAAGCGGCATGCCAGGAGATAGTTTCCGGGGCCGGAAGAAGTCCTCGTCCCGAGGCCACCATAAGTTCGTCGGAGTGAGGCAGAGGCCGTCGGGGAGGTGGGTGGCGGAGATCAAGGACTCGTTGCAAAAGGTTAGGCTTTGGCTAGGGACTTTCGACACGGCTGAGGATGCGGCGCGGGCCTATGATGAGGCTGCCAGGGCCTTGCGTGGGACCAATGCTCGGACCAACTTCGAGCTGCCCGAGTCCGAGCCAAACACGAGTGACGGGAACGGCAGCGGAGGCAGCTGCATCACGGATAACTTGGAACCATTCTCATTTGACGAGATGTGTGGGAATGGGAATGAGGCGGAAGGGCTCGTGGGCGCATTAAAAGCGAGGCTGTTTGACGGGAAGTCGCCGAACATGCGTCCAACCCTAAGCTACTGCCCCGCCCAGCCGAGAGTCGTGGCAGACTCATCTCGGAGGACCAGTACGAACAAGCCCCGAGTCTCGTCCGCCCCGAGCGCTCCTGCCTGTCATAGGGTCGCCAATCCCGCACAGGGTAATCCCAGCAACTCGGCGTCCCTCCAGACCGAGCGACAAAATCCTGGATGTGTCACTAGCTACGACCATCAAGAGCAGCACGAGGTCCCGTCAGTTCATGCCCAGCAGATCCAATTTCAGTACCCCAGCCAAAGTGCGACGATCACGAGCACTGCTATGTGGTCTGGCGAACCATCCTTCGAAGTGCCCTGGGACACCAACATGAACCCGGTCCTGGAAAATAGCATATTCGATCATGGCACCGTCAGCGACGCCATCTTCACACCACAGGTGTGGTCGATTTCCGAGGCTGCCGGGACAAGCATCAGCACGCCCTACACGGATCAATGCTCCGCCGAATTGTCGGCGAGTGGAAGCTGGAAAGTGAGCTCCACCAGCATGCCAACGTCTCAAAATGATCATCAAACGGGCATGGAATGTGCTTGGCCCACCGTGCCGCAGATGCTTCAATATGAAAACAACTTCCCGGGTGCTGCCAATGCCTCCTGGGATCCTTTCCTCCATGGTTTCTCTGTGCTTCACTGAGTTTTACGCCGAACCCGAGCATGATTGCCGATCGCGACTGCCACCCGATCGTATTCTTTTACTTGCCGACACCTTTCGATTTTTTTTTAACAGCTAATTATTCTTTGTCCACCTCGAGAGAGAGAGAGAGAGAGAGAGAGAGAGAGAGAGAGAGAGAGAGAGAGAGAGAGAGAGAATGAAATGATTCTCGCTCTGGCATCGTATGGCCAAGAGTCCGCTTCACATCAGAATCACCTTACTTTCAGTTTGTAGCTCTAGCAGGGTTAACTAAAAGCATTTGAAAGTGCTCTTTCTTTAGCACCATCCTTGTTATGTAACAGGAGTTTTCAGTGTCACCTTCATCTGTATCAATAAAACGCAATCGCTGCTCTTTGCAAGCTTTAACTGAATTGTCTCTGAGCATCTCTACCTTGTCCCTGGTTAGATTAATTGAAATGACACAAGAATTTAAGTAGGGAAATCAAAACCACGCGATCGAAATCGGAATTACGTGACGATGAATATGATCTACCGAGTTTATCTTCTGCAGAATTTTCCTTGACATAACTAGGCAACGACACAAATTACGGGAACCTTAGCCACATGCAACCATGCATCAATTGCTAATTACGTAATTTTTTCATCATTTTTAGCGGCTGCCTGAAATTCTTGTACTGATGTATTGTAGATGAGGCATGCTATGATTTTTGTGAGGATTGATCCAATTTTTCTCTTGGAGATATTTTTCCGAGTATGATGCAATATTCAAATAATCTCTCTTTCTTGAACTTTAAAGCAATCCGAATTCAAAAAATTAAGGTCAGCGGAAAACTCAACATCGCTTTGGAAATAAAGAATACTCTCCGCGTAAAAAAAAAATGTAGACATAAATTGTTTTGGTAATAAAATATTGCCCCTCGGTTCGTTTTCCTAAGCGACGGAAATTTCATCATAATTAGGAAAATTCTTTCCAAGGTAAGAAGTAGCATTTCGATAATAATCTTTTTTGATAGAAAAATAACAATAATTAACATGAAAAACATAAAAACAAAAAACAAAAGCCATTATCACATGAACTGGATTTATTCCGAAGGGCCTAGATGTTTACGGGCGAATTACCCTTGTTTTTGACCATGTGTGAATGTGACAGAACATATGCTCATAGGATTAAAGTGTTGTTTAAACATTAATTTCACCGAAGCTTTGTAATAAGGACATGAGGTTCTTGTAATTACCATTGCGCACCCTGTATTTTTTTTTCCTTGCAGATTGCAAAGGGGAATAAGAGCAAAACATCATTAATAAAATAACATCGAATTCTGCTCAATTGCTAAACGATATACGCAATCACTTTTCGGAAAATATTTTTCAAATCGCTTATTTTCTGTGGAAATAAACGGAGCCTAAACAACACGTACACCATATCCTTTTTCCTGTATATAACATGGCACTTTCGTGTAACTTTTTTTGTGGCAAGATTTTAGAGTGATGTCTTGACACAACTAAAGCAGCAGTGCCACCACCACGAAGAGGAAAGAAGAATCACGCCAATAAATTAGGAATTGGTCACCGACAAAATGATGCAAATTTGATAGAGCTGAGTGGGCCTAACGGACTGGACTGGAGCAAGGCGGTCGGACCGGGCTGGAGAGTGAAGAGGGCGAATTTAATGGATAGGCTTGGAGCTTCATTTGTTATTATTAATTGCTTTTTAGTACTTTTTTAGCAAAAATGCATGTTCGGCTTGCCGGTAAAAAAATCTAGTGTCAATAGGAGAAAATTGTAATGTATATCCAAACAACTCAAACAATTCAGACCATGAAAAAAATTTTAAAAAGAAAAATATAGTATGTTCCATTTGACTTCACATGACACTCCCTGCAAAAGTTGACGTACAGCTTCGGAAGGAAAAAAAAAGATTAGAGCAAACAATATAAATTGGAAAATTCATCTTTAGCAGAAATTCTCAATAATTGCAAGGTTTTACCATAATCGATAAATGCTTCTTTGTTTCCCTCAAAATGAGCAGCTTCACGAAATCCCGTGCCTCGTGCAGCCATCGCTTCTCTTCATGCCAAGAAACTCGCTATTCGTAGATTTTCCTTCCTATTTTCTTACTAGTTTATACAAAATAAAGTGCGTGTGTATATACACACACATGTACAATTATTTATTTTGCATGCACCATGCTGGGCACATGGTATGAAGCGCAACGTATGTTTGCCAAGACTTTCTTTCTTCTTTTTTCTAAATAAGTTCTCATTTTCTTTAAATAAAATAACATAGGGCAAAGCTCTAGAGAGGTTAAATTTCTTCGCGACCATATGTCTGAGTATGACATGAGCATATGCTCATAAGATTATATTATATGTCAACATCAGTAATTTTCCTTTTGGATGAGGACATCACATTCTTGTAATTAGTAATAGCGCGCTATACTTTATATATATATATATATATATATATATATATATATATATATATTTTCATTTCATTCATAATTAATAATATCTGCTTGCTTGCAATCTATTCTCGCGGTTTGGCCAGAGCGTACCAAATGTCAGACTTGCAAAGAAGAAATTAACATACATGACAAAACACAATAGAAAACTAACGAAGCATTTGAAGTTAGATTAAGAGTCCACTTGTTTGAGGGAGAACTATTATCAAAAAATTATTTTCCAACTTTTCAGTATTTGGATGACAAACTATTAATCGATTTGCTGAAAGGATTTCTAATGGATTGAAAGCAACAAAATTGGATTTGTGGGAAGACGACTTCCCCTTTCAAATAGAAGAAATCCACTTTCCTTAAATCACCAAACAGATAAAACCTAATTATTTTCCTTGAAAATGATTTTTATAAAAATATTTTTCTTTATCATGAAGTCTTTATTGAAACAAACGCGCGCATCCTAAGCGAGCTGATAATTTCAGCAATTAGTCATAAGCTTCTTTTTATTGGTTTTTTATGGTCGAAAGGCACGAACACCTATATGAGATATATGAAACACCCTCCAAGCCTAACGAACTATTCAAGTCGAACCTTTGACCTAAATGGGTGATCATAATCTAGATTTGCTGGCAGTCATTGAGATTGAACAGGTGACCTCCAATTTCGGAATTGAGAAATTCATCCGCCCCATTGACTATACAGGTGGCTCTAACCCTCAATTCTCTTTCTTTTCACCTCACGCACATTGCGAGAGTAAAGGATAGGGCAAGAGAAAAGTGCCTCGGAAAAATATAAATGATTGAAGATTTGATATAATTATGAAAAAGAGCATTCGAATTGTTATAAGATCTTATGAGTGCTAGTGACTTGTTGCTTGTTATCATCTTGACAACTTTCAATAACACACAGTTATGTCCATGACAATATCATCTTAACTACTTCTAATGACAATTTTGTTCCTCATTTAACGTTCCGTGACTGTGATTTATCCGAAGAATACTATGAACTGGTTTTGTATGGAATTTATCGGTAACAATTAGAATTGAGATTTGTTTAATATTGTGTGTATTTATTTTAGTACCAAAGAAAGTTACTTTCATCTAACTTTGACATCCTAAAATACTCCTTCTTTGCAGTTTACAAATACAATAGATCTCACAGAACAACTTACTTTGTAAATGACCACTCATTTCCTTTTTATCCATAACCAAACAGTAATGCTCGAGTGCCTAGCGCATACCTCGTCGTAATTGGCTTTCTATGCCACACAATCAACATAATAACCATATGTAACGCCATGGGATTGGCTTAGTGGGTGAGTACAACAAGTGTTCAAGGGCCAGGTACTCAACACTATCGACATAGACAACACCGTGAATGAGTGACTCATTCGAAATTTTGCCCGCGTTTTGCCTTGTTCATGAGAGAGAGCCAACAAGAAGGGCAGCCGCCCACGGGGGCTCTTTCACGCAAAATTCGAACGAATATCTTCAATCGCGTTGCCCTAATCGTAATTAGAATCCTAGACCTGTAAATGTCAAAACAAAGTATTTATTTGAGTGAAGAAAACTAATTGAGCTTAAAGAAAGCGAAAAGGCGCATGAACATTTCGCACATAGGCAGCACTATTCGGTTACTGTATGGGGTATTGCGAGATTGGAGACCCTTTTATCACGATGAGATTAGTAAAGTGCTCGAAGAGAGATTAATTAAGATGACCACACAACACAAAAGGAAGAGAGACCTTCTTGCAGAGCTCATCATGCCAGCTCCAAAAAGCCCTCTCATCGCTTGTTAGCAGCCAAACAAAATAAGGGGAAGGAGAAATTGCAGAGGGCTTAACGAGGAATGAAAGTGGTGGCGATCCTTTGGGCCTTTGGTAGCAAGACCAGCCTATCCCTGGGCTTTGGTATACATTGATTGTGGATCCGTATGATGATTCCAGAACCCACGTCAGATCGAGAAGGGATGTTGGTTGGCAGCAACATTGTCGCTTACTCCATCAAAGCACTCTCACAATCTAACAGCATTATCACACAATCTTCCGATCAATTAATAATTTATACAAAATAAGCGGTGATAATCTGTGAATTTACGGCTTAGATTGTGCAATTCATAGCAATATTGTCAATGAAGCATTTTTTTAAAAAAAAAATTTCTACACTTTGCGAGTAGTACTTTCTTGCATTTTGACTAATCCTATTTGAGAAGACTACCGAAAAAGTTTTAAATTTATTGCAATTATGTCAATTCAATTCTAAAGATTTTTGTTTTGCCAATTGAATCATAAACGTTTTATTTGTCTCAATTCAATCTATCCAATCAATTCTGGTTAGAAATTATTGACGTAGTGCGGCTGGGGCCAACCCTTGCTTGTGGCTGATTGTTAGACGCTGCGACTGGCTAGAGGAAGAAGAAAAAAAAAATAGAAGAAAGAAAAAGAAAAGAAAAAAAAAGGAAAAAGAAAACACAAAATTCAAA
>JAGVVM010021607.1:0-26659 GCA_019149425.1 Psidium friedrichsthalianum
ACCCTATGATCAACTTACATTAACAGTCCTGTGCTAACAAGACCTCTACAAATTGGTCAAGTCATAGCTGATATGTATCGGAGAATACCTGAACCCTAGTTGTCCAAGTAGATAATGACAGTTCTTGAGTGATTCTGCACATACCGCGGGACACGAGGTCGGGATTAAATGCTTTTTCAAGAGATGTTGAATGAAATGAATCAGTTTCTGACAATGAAATTTATAACTTCAAATTCGATATGACTGAAGGAGTATTTATCGAAAGATCAGGACATACTTCCTCGATTGATGAATTTCACCACATGGAGTTTTGAGCAATGCAGATAGATTCTGCATTCTGTTTTCTTTAATCTATGCGCATTTGTTACACTTGCCGTATGAAGCAAGACTTATAATTGTTTCATCATTACATGTTGCACAGAGGTGAAAGAAGATAGCGACGTATCTTTTATATTCACCATCTGGAACTAGTATATTTTTCTCATTTCGTGTTTTACCGATGAATTAGGTAGCACGCATATCTTTAATGTTCACTTATTTGAAATAAGTGATATTATTTCTCATTACGTGTTTACGAGTAGATTTCGATAGCACGCATCTCTTTCTTATTCACCAATGGGAACAGGTGACTTGTTTTCATTTTGTGTTTCTAGTGAAATAACTAACACGTACTTTCGAATATTTCATCTTATGAATTTTATCTTTGGGTTTCTAAGGCATCACAACCTATTTCATGTTCGCCAAGTGGATTAGGCAGCATGAATTTTCGATACTTTATGTTCCCCAAGTGGATTAATGTCCACAACCTCTTTCGTATTCTCGAGTGGATTGATGCACGCCCACAATATATAAATCGTATTCAAAGCCAAAAATTGAAAAAATTCGAAGTGGCACGCCCTTTTTCATGTTCATTCAATGGATTAGGTAGCGTAAATAAATTTATTACACAGTAGAAATTGCACGAGTGAAAATTGAGAGGGAACACAATTCCCATTCAATCATATTTATTTAAATTGTTTCGAATCATATCTCGTTGTTTTCACATTTGTAGGAACTATAAGATAACAACCAGCAACTCAGTAATTTTTGAGAACCCTACTTCGAGTGGATTGAAGTTCAATACTTCAAAAGAATTCATAGCATCACAAAGAATTTTCAATTCGGGAGCTTTTATATGCATCCAGATACAGGCTATCCGCTTTGCAGGAAGTGAGAAGCCATCAACATGTTTCCTTATTATCTATAGTTTTGCATATCATGCATCATTTTTCATTTGCATAAAAAATGGAATTAAAAAAACCCCACAAAACTTTATTCATCATTTGGGTAGTCAAAATTTAGGGATCAATTTTATCTTTAAGCGAACCTTGTGAGTCTTCTACTCAAAGAATTGTAGCTATGCACCTAAATTTTGACACTTTTTAAATCTTTTTTATAAAAAAAAAAACTAATTTTCAGTTCTTGCCCAAAAATATGAAATCATTTTTCATATTATTTCATGCATTCATTCTAGTTATGATGGAGAATATGAAGTTTTTTAATTAACAGGCGATTAGACTAAGCATGAAGGAAATGTGTTGAAAATTTTTATGAAACTTGGATTTAAGAAATATTTTTCTTATGGACTGAATTTTGCAAATACTTAAGATTTCAAGGACATAGAATGTAAATATTTAAAACTTGGGACTATTTACGAATAACTAAAAAATGAGTTAGTGGAAGAATTTAGAAAAGCAAGGTGGGAAAGGAAGATGGAGTAAAGAAGCTAAAGATGGGAAATGGAGAAGGGAAGGATAAAGAAGAGTTTGAGAGGAAGGGAAATGAAGAAAAGGATGATGGAGAAAGGGAGATGAGATGAAAAAAGGGAGATGGATAGAGATGGAGAAAGGCAGATGGATAAATATGGAGAAAGGGAGATGGAAGAGAAGGTGTATAAAAGGAAGAGAAGAATGCTTTGGAAGATTAAAAGAAAATCCAAAGGGAACCAAATGAGAGTATATTTTTAAAGGCGAGTTTTAAGATGTGAAAGTTTTGAAAACTCGTTACCACCATCCCTAATTCCCTCTTTCATCGACACAAAACTAATCCATCCCCATTCTGGAGTCGTGACCAGATCCTAGTCCAACGCAATACAGATTTGAAATTTGGTAGTCAATCTACCTAATTATGTAACGATTCCTAATTTTTATAATATCAAAAAATATTCGTTTGGCTTAAATTGATTGTTTGAATGCCCGATTAAATCTTATTGAATATATACATTCATTGCCATACTTGAAATTAATCTTTCAAAATTCACATCATGTAGATATTACACGCAGTGATCTATCTTGTAATAGTTTATGTTGAACTACATTTTTTTAATGTACAATCTCAAAAATGAAAATTTCATATTTAAAAAAATCATTCATGTCATTTATTGCATATAGTTTAGTTCTTCATATTTTCATATAAAAAGAAACAAAATTGCACTTTTAAACTTCAAGTGAAAATTCCTCATAAGTGTCAAATTAACATCTTTCATAAAATTGGTACCCGAACGGGCATTAACTGAAAAATCTGTAACCAAGGCCCCGAACTCATTATCTTCGGTTCGTAGGAATAAAGTAATTCCTCTCAATACTTTATTTGGTGTCGTATCAAGGTCCTATCAAAAATGATTATTGGCGACTCTAAAAATTAAAATCTTTTATCTAAATTTTTGGGATTTTCCCCCCCCCCCCAAAACTTGAACCATAAATCACGTTTGTAGAATTGGGAAGTATGAGCTCAGTTAATGATCCCCTGGATTAATTAGACTTAGTAATCCTATTCACCTAAAATTTGGAGACCTCAATTTTTCTTATGTCGCGACAGTATGCTAGTATAACTGGGCAATTTAAGTTATGTTCATGACATGTACCTAGGCTGGTGTTGACACCCGATTTTTAATCATTCTTTTCTTTTTAAAATAGATAAAAAATCCATAAACAATTCATAAATTGAAAAATCAACTTGGAGGGACCTTGGCCAAGCCTAAGGAACCAATTTTGACCAAAAAGTGATTTTTGATATTTTTAGTATTTTTCAGTATTTTTATTTTCGAAATAAATAAACATCCCTAAAAAAATTCATAAAATGGCAAAATCAACTTTGGAGACCTTGGTCCAAGCCTAGGGAACCAATTTTGCCAAAAAGTGATTTTTTGATATTTTTAGTATTTTCAGTATTTTTATGTTCAAAAATAATAGAAAATCCTACACAATTCATATAAATTAAAAAATCAACTTTGGGGACCTCAGCCTACCCAGGGACCCAATTTTTGAGCAAAAATAATTTTTCTTATTTTTTCGCATTTTTTAATATTTTTAGAAATTAGGAAAATATTCCGAAATAAAACAGCATTTTCAGGCCAGCAAAAATATGAAAAAATAGTCAAGTACTTTTTCTTTTAATTTTCTCGTTCATTCGGGAGGGGGGGGGGGGCCGCAAAATTTGCAAAAATTAATCTTAAATCGGGAATTACTTTGTTAATCTCGTTTTCAGGATTAATTGAATAAATTAGTAGAAAATTCATTTTAGTTCCGCATTTTCGACTTTTGTATTTCTGGAGTCCGTGGCATTGTCCTCTAATATCCCCAAATTTTCAATGACCCGATGGAGTAGTTTGTCGCTGTTGCGTTCAATTTTCCAATGCGATTTCATCATTTGACGAGTCTATTTCTCCATACAAGCACATCTGGCTCAATTAGTAAAGCCAGAGACATTCAATTTGGTAGATCAACAAAGCTGCAAAATGCAAGAAGGAACGGCCATTTGTTCAAGCTTCTCATTTAGGTTGGTGTCATCTCTCGGTTTATGCGCAAGGGATCTACGGAAATTCTATAGAATGGAGTTTTTTGGGGCACGCCCGTTTAGTCGAATTTGGTGGGTGCTTTCATTGTCATCATGATTTCCTCTCAACCGCAAGCAAAAGAAGAAGAACAGCCAAGCTGTTCCATCGGACTGATTTCTTGCGGGGACTTCATCAACAACGCAAAGTCCATGGAGCAAGAGTACAAAAGGGGCATTCTGCTGATATAAAATAGAAAAAAAAAAAAGAAGAAGAAGAAGAAGAAAAAAGGGACAGATGTGAAGACGTAAATGATTAGAGGAGGTCTCGGCGAAGAAAAAAAAAAAGGAGGAGACTTCTGGTGCAGGGGAATGGCGTCCGACAGATTCCACTATATGGATGCGCTTGCATCCCATCTTATCGAGGACTGTTAGCTTGAGATGGACTGGGGATGGGCACTTTCGGTGCAATGACGATGGGGCGGCGAAACAAAAATGGTGGAGGATTTTCGGTGGGGATGGATCTTTCCACAAGAAAAGAAAAACAGAGGGTGTGGCCATCCAAGGGGGGCTCTCACGGCCGAGGGAGAGGGGAGGCTCCAGGGAAAGCCATGGAGGGGGGGATAATCTTCTCCTCGTACGAAGAACACACACAACCCTCTAAAAGCCGCTCATCATTTCTCACTTACGGAGTTTCCCGCCTCCCAGGGATCGCATCAATTCGACGAACCTACACGCATCGACAGCGCGAATGGCTGTGATCTCCTTTTACCCTCAAGCGGGTCGAATCGGAGGTATTCCTCTTCAAGCAGCTTCTCGCAGTGGAGTCATGGCACGCACGCACGAATGAAGCAGCTGTTATGATTTTGATCATCGGCGGGATTGAGCAGTAACTCAGTATAATGA
This sequence comes from Psidium friedrichsthalianum, assembly GCA_019149425.1. Lineage (NCBI taxonomy): Eukaryota > Viridiplantae > Streptophyta > Magnoliopsida > Myrtales > Myrtaceae > Psidium > Psidium friedrichsthalianum. The sequence goes on from JAGVVM010021607.1 coordinate 4,717, forward strand.
TTGCTCTGGAGGCGGCTTAACTGAGGCAGCAACGACAGTGACATTGTTCCTCGAGTCAGATCGGAGAGAAATTGAGCAACATGAGCAGCTTCGGTTCCAGATTCCCTTAGCCTGGAACTGACGAGGCGGGGAACTACATGGCAGCGTCAACCTGCTCAGCAACATCGCGACTTGATTGGTGTCACTGGCTCTCGCCGACCATGAACCTTGTGCCTCCGCTAACGGCGACGACACCGAGCTGGTACCCGAATGTTACCCCCCTATCCGCCACCGTCGAACGCGTTCTGGAACGACGCGAACTCCAAGATCGAGTTCGAGAGTGCAAGAGACGTTCGTGCAAGCGAAAGCAATGCGGAAGGGAGCTTGAGTTGCTGGGGAAGATTAAAGAATTGAAGCGTATGGTGAATATGTCAAATGGGCTCGATTCATCCTGTGCGTGGGTTCTTGAAACATTCGAGGATGATGGCGTTGGTTTGGATTTGCAAGAAATGTGGTGCTGGAGGCTGCGAGCTCTCTGATTTCGACGTTGAAAGCCCAGGCCGAACCGTTCAAACTTGTCACGGATGAGGCGAGTTCCTTGGGAGGGAATCGCGGTGTTTAGATTGTCGAGGAAGTTGTGCAAATCAAGGCGAAGCAAACTCTTGAGAAAAAAGAAAAAATATGTAGGTGGAGCAGGCTGGTTTTCTTACGGGAGGAAGATGGCTAGTTTGCCTAGAGGCAGAGTGGGTGGTGATGCTCACGTTATATCCGCAATGCAAAGAAAGTGATTTTAGGGCTTTTTGATTCTTGGAGAGGGATTTATGTCTTCGAGATAACCCTTTATGGGTTGTGAAATAGCACAATTGTGGCTGGAAATTGAAAAAAAGAGATGAACGGCATGCTGCGTCTGTTCCGAGGCCAGTGGTGTGGGCAGGAAATCAAGTAGTTCAAGAAATGGAGCCCCTGCTCATGCCCTGCTTCATTCTTGCAAGCACTGTCGGTTTGTGATCATTATGCCTCAGATTAATCGTGCTCGAACTATCTAGCGGCTCAATTCCAACGGAGATCGGGATGCTTGAGGGTATGGAGCAGCTACTGAATGATTCAAAGGTCTGGCAAGGTAAATCTCCAATTTTGCCACGATCAGTGCAGGGACCATCTTCTGCATCGGCCTGGCTACAATCCCCTCGTCACCCTTCTCTGGAATATTTGGAACTAGTACTCTGACACTTGATACTGATGTTTTCCTGCGACACCAAGACTAGTGACTTTGTCAAGCGCATGTTGGTCTGAGCTTCTCCAATGCAGGCCCGATGTGCTTAGCTGACCGGAATGGCAAGGCGACTCTCTGGCTTGCATCCAATGATATCGCTCTCTTTACAAAGTTCTCGCGCAACTTGGTCTCCGAGAACCTGGGTTCGTGATGAGGGCTCCAAAGGCTGTCCGTCGATATTCTCTGCAAAAAAGGAGTAGCTGCAATTGCCGTAGTCCCAAATGAAGTGGTGAAAATTAAGGATATTCTATAGAGATGGGCCGATGTTGATACGATGGATCTCATTCTGACTCTTGGCGGCACTGGTTTCACTCCTAAGGAGATAACTCTTGAGGCAACGAAAGAGTTGATTAAAAAGAAATCTTGGATTACTTTATGTAATGATGCAGGAAAGTCTGAAGGTAACACCTTTTTGTTGTGCTCTACCGCGGCTGTTGCTAGAATAAGAGGCTCTTCATTGATCATTAACACATCTGGCAATCCAAATGCTATTACGGAATGCATGGAGGCTTTGTTGCCGACCTCAAGCACGCTTTGAAGCCACCAAAGGGGAGACAAGAGAGAGAAGTGTCCCCGCTATGTCCCTCAAGCTCAAGCGGCGCTCGCAGACCCTGGGAGTGTAGCTGTAAATCGCCTCCGGCAGTGCATGGAACGCAGTAGTTCGTGTTCCCATTACGCTATATCGAGGTGTGCGGCAATTGCTGCAGCACGTGGCATTGAAACCCTGCTCTGCATGGAATCCTCTTTCCTTCTGAAGGGGAGAAGCTGAAGTTTATGAATATGCTATTATACATGGCTCCTATAGCTATGGTGTTTATCCTCTCTGCAACACTTATCATGGAAGAAAATGCGATTGGCATTACCTTAGCTTTGGCAAGAGAAGACTTTAGAGTCATTTATGCTCTGACTCTCCAGGCACTGGGAAATGAAAAGGGAGCTATAGCGTGGTGGGGTCAATCTCGACTTTCGAGAATCCTGTGTCCATCGCCGGAATGCTTGGCTAATCCTCAACAGTCTTAGGAGGTTATACCCTACAATGAAGTCAAAAAGAGAAGGTCCTTGAAGACGAGGATATTTCGCATCTCAGGGTGGAAGCTCCGCTTTGATCGAGTGGAAAGTTAGAAACTGGGCGTTCCCATCAGATCCAGGCGCGCGTAAAACTCTCATATCAGCCACCTGAAGATTTCCTCAAATATTGTGTCAACCTCGCAAAGTTGGCATGACGAAGCATCCCCACCGAAACCGAAAGCACAGTTTTGTCTAGACCCGAAATCCAAGTCGAAGCGGTCCAAAAGTCACGAACTTGGCACACAATTTCATCGCAAAGTCAAACTCGGAAAGGCGATCTTCGAAGATTTCGAATGGGGTCTATCTGCTTGACGAATAAAAATCTGTCCATCCACGACAATAACAAGAAACCCGTGGCTGAAATTTCATCCGCAATCCCTCTTCTGATGGATGCTCTAAGATCGGGAATGATTGAAGCAAGGAGCGATTGGGCGGTACGTGTACGAATGCGACACGGATGGTGACCGTGGAGATCGATGAACGAACATCGTGGAACCATGGTAAGCCACTTTCTCGTCCTCCTTACGATGACTTGCGTAGAAGATCTGCAAATAAAAGAAGATGCGAGGTAGTAGAACGCTTAGGAGAAAGAATAAGATAAAGAAAACAAAATAGAACACAATATAATAATAGGAAAAACGTGATTATGAGAAAGGGGCTTACACGTTATGCTTGTTCTTGTGAATTAGGTCTCATTTAGTCTTGGGCTTGATGTTGGGCTCGTATGTAAATTTGAGTATTAAGCAGGCTTCGGTTTGGACCTCTCTTGAAGAATGTAATAATTTTAATTCTAGCCCGAATTAGGCTTTTGTACTTTAAAATGACTCGGGCCCTTAAGGCCCGAGTCGGTCAGCTCGTGTGGGCCGGTCGATCCGACCCGGCCGAAAGAATAAAAAATTAAGAAAATATAATAAAAAAAATAAAAAAAAAAAAAATAAAAAAATAAAAATAAAATTCAAATCAAAAACCAAAATCAATCAGAAAATTTTTTTTTATTCAAAAAACAGAAAAATTCCCAAAAAAAGGTTATAAGAAAAAATAATAAGATAAAAAAAATTTCCAAAGGATTCAGAAAAATCTCAAAATTAGGAGACGGGCCCATTTCGACTGACCAATCCTATTTTCGATGGATTTCCATCCCAATCTTTCCAAATGACGATTTTTGCCCCTTATGGGTAAATGTCTCGAAAATTCCGGAAAATCCTCAGAAATTGTGGAAATAAGGAATAACCACATTCAACTGGTTTGACCTATTTTCACTTCCGAATCTTGAAAAAATGACCATTTTGCCCTTCTGATCAGTTTGATCCAAACTTTTTCCAAATCACCCCAAATGAATTTTCATGAAATTAGTACCGAAAGGGCGCTAGAGTAATCTACGTAACCAAGTCCCCGAACTCAGAATCTTTGGTTCGCAGAAAGAAATTATTTCTCCCGCTAATTTATTTAGGTTTCTAATCGACCTACCAAAACGATTATGGGCGACTCCAAAACTCTAAAATCATTTGAATAAAAATCAAAGTCGCGATTTGGTAGAGCTTGGGAGAGCTCGAGCTAGGCTATTTTATTTAATTAATTAATCTGGTAATCCATTAACCTAAAAATGAATTTTAGGTCGCGACAGCTGGACATAGCTTGTGTTATTAGCAAGTAAGTCGATTTACAATTAATCTAAATGAAAACCATTTGAAATCTATGAAACGTGTATTGAGTTATTTAAAGTATACTCAAATTATGCTTTACATTACACAAAGTATCCAGCGGTACTTGAAGAATACTGTGATGTAAATTGGATAACTGGCACAAGAGACACAAAATTCACAAGTTGGTATGTGTTCTTACTTGGCGGGGGGAGTAATGTCTTAGAAATCATCCAAACAAACTTGTATTGTAAGGTCTACTTAGAAGTAGAATTTTTTGCTTTAACTAAAGCCGGTGAAGAAGCAAAGTAGCTTCAAAATTTCTTAGAAGATATTCATATTTGGCCTAAAACCAGTGCCAGCTATGGTATTCATTGTGACAGTCAAGCGGTAATAAGAAGAGTAAGAATGTCATGTACAACAGGAAGTCCCAGCATGCAAGTCGGAGACGCGATACTATAAGACAACTATTTTCTAGTAGAATTATCACCATTGACTTTATGAAGTCAAAGATAATGTTATGGATCCATTAATAAAAGGGCCAACTAGAGAGGTTGTGAAAATATCAAGAAAATGAATCTAACGCCTATAAAATAAGTCGTCATAGTAAAAAATCCTACCTAGTTGACTAGAGATCTCAAGATCTAAATTTAAAGGATAGCCAAGTTATGCAGGCTATGTAGAATACTGTCAATTATTACTCATTCTCATATGAAACAGATTGACATGTGGAGGTTGTGCGTAAAATTCTAATCATTCTGATTCGGGTACGTGATATACCCATATTTAGATATTACCTATGTGAGTGTGAAGTGAGGGCCACTTTTATGAAGAATTGAAAGCTGAATTCTAAAAGCACTTATGAAATCACGTAGTGTTCATGGCCAAAACAAATACAATAGTTGAGAACCAACTTTGTTTTGAGAGATAGTTGTGTAATTCCTATTGTCTTAACTTATATCGAGAAGATCGACAGTTTCAAAGACATCCAAGTCTACTGATGACCGAGTAAATCCGGATAGGTCTCATGAGGAAAGTTCAAAAATCTCAGACTACTTATCCCAATGTAGAGTTTTCTCATGGAATAATCATACATTGTATCTCATGCATACATTAAAATTCATGATATTGAATTTCTCATTCTATGGAGAATTATTGGGATTTTGGTGTCCCAAATCCCATAGAAAGTGAATGAGAAGTGTGGATGGAGGTAGTCCCATATTGAATAGAAGATAGATGGAAAATTGGGTTTAATTATTGGTGCATCAAGAAATGTAGATGGAGGTAGTCCCATATTGAATAGAAGATAGATGGAAGATAGGTTTAACTATTGGGAACATCTCAATGGGTTTGGCCCCAAAGGGCACCTGCTTTTGTTGAAGAAGAGAGGACCTATACAAAGCGGGTCGGTTTACACGCGTCCACGCCGCCATCGCCTGCCCACCGGTCGGCTCACTCGACTTAGATTGGGCGGGCCTAGGTCTAAATCCAAGTTATTTATTTATTTATTTATATTTATTTTTTTTATTTTTGAAACTCAGTCCATTAGTTCCCATAGTTTCATTTTCACCAAATAGGCATGATGAACTAGTGTTCGAACAGACGTTTTGTTTGTCTGATTTTTTTTCTTTCTCAAATATGTCTATTCGTGATCGCTCATTGGGCTATCGGTTCGGTTAACCATCTATGTTGTAATGCAACTTCGCGGTTCGTTGGACAAAACGTAACTTTTGGTTAGTCGTGACTCTTCATTGAACTATTAGAATCCTGACTATTTATTCCTTATGTTTTTTTCGAAAGAACACTTACGCACACGTCAAACACTCTCTCATACTTCATCTATCATCATTGTCATCTGTACGATTATTCTACGAAGTTAAGTTCGAAGGTTTCCTTTGAAGAAATATGCTTCATAAGAAAAAATGCATCGTTCTATTTTGGGAGGCAATTGTCCAAGTGCTTTGGGTACCAGCGGAGGGATAAATTTGTCTTAAGGACACAACATGAATTCATTGGGCTCGGATCATTTGTCTACAATCTGTAAATCGATTCAGGTTTGTCAATAACTCTATTTATTCATACAAACACTTAGTCACAACAACACAATAAAAACATCAGCTGCAGCACTTGCCTTGGTCCTATCGCAAGTTGGCTCTTGAATTTGTCGAGTAGTTTCCTTTATTCTGGCGTGAATTCACCTCACACCTGACCAACTGAGACAGGTGAACCAAAGAGAGAGAAAAGCATTACTGGTGACACCCACGAGGGAGCATGTAGAGCTTTTGTGGGTCTGATTCCTTGGACTTCATTTCTCAGGTGGGCCACTCTTACGTTAGTGAATAGACGAGCTTATGTCTTTTGTCCCAAGAGGATACGTGGGCCTTATTTTGGGCTTTACACAATTTATTTCACTTGGACAGAAATTCCAATGAGGGCCGGGTCCGTATGGGCCGAGCCCTCCACATTTTCTCGTCATCTCGAGTCAAATAGGGCCAAAAATTCATTAAGAAACCTAACACTGATCCGTCCATTCAAACTAATCTTGGTGGTGGGTCGAACTCCACTTATTTCTTCTAGATCCCTTTTTTCTTTTCAAGCCCACTCCTAAATCAATCATTCTTGTTCAACATATCCTCCACGTCATTTTACAAGAGTCAGTTTTCTAATCCATTTCGTCTATTTCGTGTTTACTTATAACTATTATCGGGGGCGTTGCAGCTCTGATTAAGGGATCGAACATCCCATCTCTTATACTCTAGTTGCTGGGCTTGTGTAATCATCCTGGGCCGTAGACTCAAAAGAACTACCCCCATTTAGGATAGATGTATTCATGTCACCAGAAGACACATTTCTAGCACTCCCTTCAGACACAATAACATTTGCAATAAACTAATTACGGAACCCACTCGGGCTTGCCATGCTTGGCCCAACTACTGTAAATATATATATGGATCAGATTTGCCACAATATGTACACTGACATCTGTCTCAATCAAAACTTTGTCCACTACGTCCACTACTACGACCACAACTTCCCCTTGAAACCACGGCCTCTATAAAAAAAAAAAAATCCGCCACGACCACGACTACCACTGCTAGCCATAAGTGTTGAATTGTCTTTAGATGATATAGAAGTTGGAGGGACAATGCGCTGAATCCAACAAAAAGATTTATTCATAGAATGAACTTTCTCTCCTACAAGAAGCTAGCTCTTCACAGGTTTCAAGTCAGCATTCAACCCAGATAAAAACTTGGCCACTTGAAATTTAGCTCATTGTGTATTTAGTCTCTCAAGATTAGTAATGATGGGTTGATAAAGATTGAGTTCTTCCTACATGCCTTCTAAAGCACTATAATACTCTCCAAGAGAGTTATCCCCCTGTTTAAAATTAAAGATCTTATCGTATAATTCATAAAACTCTATTCATGTTTTTGTCTTGTGAGTAGCTCTCCATCAGATCATCCCAGACTCCCTTGGCAATTGTGTGGAACATCACATTAGCAGCAATAGATGCTTACATGTTGTTCCATAACCACACCAAAAGTGTGTCATTCTCTCTCATCTAGTCACCATACTCTTTAGCATTAGCATTATGGGGTCAGTTGTACAATAATTGAGTTTCCCTTTAGCATTATTATAGACTTTGATAGCTTGAGTCCATAACAAGTAATTAGAGGGCCCATTTAATTTAATAATGGTAATTTGAACATTAATACTGTTTGTAGAAAACTTACAGGTGATAATCTCGAAATAAATATATATCTACCACAGAGCAAGAAGATTGGAACTTTAGCACAAGAAATAAAACAGCCCTTCACTCGGTATAATTAATGTCAATAGTCGTGCATTTTTCTTTATATGAAAATCATATAATCCCAATTGACCATAATCAACGAAATATTCTGATCCTTGAATTCGCTAATTAGTAAGTATTGTAATCCATAGTTGCAAAGAGAACCTGATGGATTTGATTTCTCATGGCCTTATATGAATCAAGACTAGGAGAGAAAATAAATAGAAATTGCAACTTTAGTTGGCTGCGCACTAGAGAAGGAAAATGGGTATTAGGGAACTCTCAAACCAGCAATATCACAAAAGAATCAGGTAGTCAGATCTGCTCTGATGCCATGTCACAAAGCTAATTAGAGAACCTATGGTAAATAGGCAAGAGAGAAGGAGGAAAAGAGGAGAAAATGAGAGAAGAAGAAGAGAGAAGAAACAAACGTAAAGCCAAAAGAACAGCTCTTTATTTTTGTGTGTTCCTACACCTATGGCAATATATTATATAACTTGTACAATGACCATAATGCCCCCATGTAAATAGAAAGAAATAAAAACCTAGAAAACACTCAAGTAACGTAACAAAGAGAAATCATCATAACAATGTTATAGGTCACACACTCAAAGAGCATACCTATGACTTCTTAATACCAAAATTAGAGATCGATCATCGAATGCGTCTTCAATAATGAGCATGCACTGAAAACTCCATTTATTGTTATGGCTTTACCTTTAGGCAGTGCACTCCTATGTTTGGCCTCCCCAATATTATCACCGGCTATAGTAAAAAGGCTGAATGAACATAGATTCAACACATTTGAGAGCGAAATCTTCACGAAAACTCCTCTAATCTTTTTCAAAACTAGAGCCGTCAATATGGGTTAAAGACCCATATTTGACCCATATTTTGTATAAAATGGATCTTATATGGGTCATTAACTTTTAAAGGACTTACTAAAAATGGGTCCAAAAGGTTGAAGTGAAATTAAATGGGTCAAAATTGGGCCACACATGAAATCCATTTTTGACCCATATTGGACCCATTTTGACCCATAACTCCCACAAATTACAAATGAACCCAGGGTCTCAAAGCCTAAAATTTCTTCTTATTATTTTTTTTAATTTTCTATTTTTACAAATGGGCCCAAGACCACCAATCGTCGCCGCCGGTCACTGGTCGCCGTCGCCGTCGGCCGCCGGTCGCTGCCACTTGCCTGTCGTCTACCGTCCACCGATCACCACCCGCCATCCGCCGCCCGCCGTTCGCCGTGGCCAGAGAAAAATAAAATAAAATAAAAAATACTTTTAAAAATAAAAACTATTTTAATAATAAAATATTTTATTTTAGAAAAATTTTAAAAATCAGAAAAAATTTTAAAAAAATTAAAAAATAGAAAAAATTTCACTAGATTTTTTATTGCATAAAAGTATTTTAGTAATATCATTTTTTATTTTATTTAATAATTTTTTTTATTATTTAATTTTCTTTTTTATTGTTGTAAAAATTTTATCCGATAACATATACATGTGAAAAAGCTTAAAATAGGTTAAATGAGTTATATAATTTTTTTTAGAATATTAGTGTGATTTGGCAATATAGGTCAAAATGGGTCAGGTCGGGTACGGGTTGGTTGCAGGTTGGGTCGGGTATGGGTCATTGAATATGGGTCAAAACGGGTTAGACAGGTCAATATGGGTCGAACCATATTTAACCCGACCCCACCCACGCATTTGACACATCTACTCAAAACTGAACTTGTCCACCAACCAAATTCTAAGAAAGCAAAACCCTAAAAAACATATCCCCCAAAAATCTCAAATTTAGATTAAATCAGGATAGAAATCTTCTCGAAATGGGAGAAAGAAGCTTCTAGATCTAGACTAAATCAGAAGAGAAAAGCTCTCAAAACGGGAGGGAAACAAAAAAAAGGAAATAGAGAAAGACAACAACATAAGAAAACATGGTAGGGGAGGGAGAGATCCAGCTCAACCCTCCCCTCCATGGAGGTGAAAGAAGAAGACCTTGTAAATGGTAGAGGAAGAGAAGAGAATGAGGGCCTTTGAAGTCGACTTGATCATGGTTATTTTTTTGGGTGCTTTTAATATTCAAGAATTGCGCATATTAAGGGAAAATTTGTCAAAGAAGTCCTAAATCTTTCACAATTTTTTCAATTCAATCCTAAACCTTTTATATTTGTCGATTCAGTCTTCAACCTTTTTAACTTTTGCCGATTCAATCTAGAGACTAGAAATCACTAACGTGGATGCCGATCATCTTACATGACACCACCAGCACTGACATGGATAAATTATAATAATTTATAAAATAATTTTGATTTTTATTTGTTCTTTTTTTTTTCTTATTCAGGTTTGAAGGTCGTCGGACTTTGGGCGAGGGCCACGAAGCCCTTGCAGCCGCGGGCTTGCCGTGGTCAAATCTAGCTAGGGGCCAGCAAACCTTGCCGACCCTAAACTGGCAGGGCAACCGGCCCTAAACCCTAAATCAGAAAAAAATAATAATAAAAGGAAAAAAATTGAAGTTTTTTATAAAATTATCTAAAAAATAATTATAATTTGTGCACATCAGGGCCAATGGTGCCACATTAACGATTTCCGGCCAATGGGACTGAATCCGCGAAAAGTGAAAAACCTTAGGATTAAATCGGCAAACTTAAAAAGTTTAGAATTGAATTGACAAAAATACGAAAGGTTTAGGACTTTTCTCACATTTTTCCCCATACTAAGAGACCATTGAAATATTATATTTTAGCCTGAGAGTCCATACTTATGTATCACTTCGTAATATATCTTTCACTTTGCTATAGTGAAAAGAACCCTCCGCGCGGCCACTATTGCGCTGTCTCTCCCACCACGAATTTTATGCACGCAATAAATGAAATTGAATCAAATGTCCAGAGACTTTTCACGAATCTAAAGTTCAAATTCGAGGGGTAAGCAGTAATAACCTTCATTAATTCAAGTTCGTCGACCAGATTAATATACTGCACTGGCGTTAATGAAGTTTTTGACCTGTTAGTTTGTTACTTCCATTCGGCAGAGGGGGGAAATGGTCGATATATTGCGAGAAGAAATCTGTAAAAATAATATGCACTTCCGAGTATTAGCTTAGCCGGTGCCACTAACTTATTTCAAGAGGTCAGTCGATTAAGAATTGAGTGCATAGCTAGCTCACTGACGCACGCAAATAAGCAAAGTACCTCAAAACTCGTGGCTCTTCAAGTGCAACGATATCACGTAATTTACATGACAAAGTTGTATTCGTTACGACGTGCTCTCTTTTACCATCTCAAGTCACATGGAAGGAAAGGAGGAGAGGCAGTCTTTTACTTATAGAAGAGGGAAAATCTATTCAAGACATATTTCGGCGGCAAACGAAGATAAATATATTAGGGCAGTCTAAATTTTCAGAAGAAAGTACATAATAATAATAAGAATAGTTGCTCAGGGACCCAAATTTTCTTTGAGTAAATCAATCACATATGGAAGAGCGGAATGAATGTAGCTATCCAAGAAAAAGTAGTATTTCCAGATTTCTGCATCTCTCACACTAAACAATTCCAAAGACCAAAAAACTACAGAAGTGATTTATATTCTAATTCCCTAATCCTTACCCTTATTGACCTCAATTATCCAAAAACTTATTGCAATCCAATATGGAAGGAAAGCCAACGAAGCTCTCAATTATGGAACCCTACATGTCAAGGAATAAAAATAAAACGGAAGGAGAAAAGGATTGAGGAGAAATATAGGGGGAAAATGAAGATGGCGAAAAAACATATACGGACATATTTACACGAGAAGTCTAGTAGAGAGAATTGTAGGTGCAGAGGGTGGCGATGATGGATGAGATGCATATGATGAGCGAGGGAAGCAGAGTGACATTCAGGAGTTTGCTGTCACCCAAGTACCCCGCCAGAGTTATGGTGCTATCCGCTACAACACGAGCCATCGTACCAGCTTCTGTCGAAAGCAAGCCGCCATTGTACGTTCCTCTTGAAAGCGAGAAGACATGACACGAGATAGTAGTGACAAGTTGACACCTGAAACAATGAGAAGTATGAGGTCAACATTACACAATCTAATACATAATATCAAGAGCAAGCCTCTTTGGAGGTGATGCTCAATCGGACTCAAGTGTATTTTGGTTATCGTGCTTGCCATTCATATTAGGTATCTATGAGTGTGAATATCAAGGGTAAAGGACAGTTTCTCCAGTATTGTAAAGTGAAGGACCACTAAGTCGCCAAATAACACAGAAATATACATTAGAATTGACATAAATGTGACCTGTATCCTAGTGGTTTGGTTCTACTTCCTGGAACAACATATTCCCCTTTTCACTTGTATATTTCATTAAATAGACCAATACATGCTTTTTGATGAGTTATTCACACTATAGAGGTGCAGTGAGGGGTGTGCAGCAGAACCTTCCGAATCTGCAGACCCTGCGGAACAAGCATGGTCAAATAGGTTCTAAGGTGGGTATTAGAGCTTGCGTACAGGGTAGGTTCCAAGGTTTGGGGTCATACCACCCTACATTCTACCCTGCAGAATGATACCACCCTAGATAATCTTTTGCGATTAAATACACGTTTACCAAATGATTTATGAATTTTTCTTTTTCTTTCTGAATTTTAAGTGTTCAGCAAGCTCCAATCCCGCTGGAAATGACAAATCTCCAACTCCAGTTATTCCCCCCCCCCCCTTCTCTCTCTCTCTCTCTGTGACGAACTTGGCTATGCTCATGCTCTCACTAGAGTGTGATAGAATTCCGATGCTATTACTCTCTCAAGAATATGTTACTATTACACATAAACATGAATTTTATCAGGTAATCCAAATGTCTTGTGTTGAATGATCAATGTGTTCATAACTAGAACCGAGACAATTTTCTATCCAATTAACACTTTCTTGAAACAATGCAGGGTAGTATACGGTACCCTGTAACCAATGGAACCGACAAGTTCCAAGTTCCAGGATGGTTCCAAAAGCAAACAAAGTAGGCTTTGGGCTAGGGCAAATATCCTACCCATCCTAGAACCTGCAAACCCATAGGTGCAGTGCATGCCCAAATTAGAAAAATCTGTAAGCTCTCTATTTTCACTAGCCTGCAATATTAGCACCGTCTTTCCATCCCTTTCCCTCTTCTTGAAGGAAGTAAGTTGTTTGAGTGCAGCATTATGTTATGCTTTAGCACTGCCTAATAAATTATAAACTGATCAACTTGAACAAAATCTTACCTTCAAGCACTTCGGCCGAAACAAACATGATGAGTCCCGAAATGACATACTGTGGAACGGAGTAGGGAATGAATACATGGAAGCTTAGGAGTACGCCAATGCAAACCATAATTTCAGATGCCAATAAAATTTGCCTGCAGTCAATCACCAAGAACGATGACAATTTATTTTTGGGTTGGAGAGAAGGATTACAATGAACTTATCCCGAATCGGAAAAATATAATGAGTAAAACAAGAGACAAAATTCTCCGTTTTACCTGTCTTCAAACATGTTGCAAATGTAGTTTCCAACAACGATGTTTATAGGGAGAACCGTCAGGCCAAGGCACGCCAAGAATATGGCAACACTGCTTGTGGACCAACTGAAGTAATATGTGGTAATGACACTTGATTCTGAAAGTAGTATCTCCATTGCATACTTTAGCATGAAATAAATTAGTAACTGCACCTGTTAGACAAAAAAAATCTTCAATTAAAAGATATTCTGAACTAAGTATTTTAGCTCCAGAAGAAATTATATAAAACCTGAAAACATTCTAGGTGAAGAATAAGAAGCAAGAATCAAGAATCAAGAGACTGCCCTTCACCAGCGGCTGGTAAAGACATACAAATATGCAGGAAAGTAGGAATTAATAGGCATGGTAACAATTTGACTAGCTGAACAATAAAAATATCTGTGTGTGATGGAACATTCAAAGATGCAGCCTGAGTTCAAGCTCTTGGCATGATCACAATATGAATGTAAGCCTTTCCAGCTTCTTTTTCAAGGTGGCCTGGTACTTCAGATGTGAGCCACATCATGTGACAACTCAAGATCAAGTGAAATACAGATCCACAAAACTAAAAGGTGCTGAAACTCCACAGTCAGAAGCCTACCATTTGAGGTCTGCTAAGATGCATAACCATAACGATCTCCTCGCATAAGCCCTCCCATAGAGAATGAAAAAAATTCCAAGCTAAGTATGCAACCTTTATATCAATGTATTGAAAAATGTCCATATCCATGTTCAAATCCTAGGACTATGGCAAATCCTCACACTGTGATCAGATGATATTATTAGCTGCCTGAACAACATGGACGTACTTTAACAGCTGGTTTGAACACCTTTACGTATTTAAGCTTTTCAGCATCATATTATGATGAATAAGTAAGACAATTTATGTGTCAAACTTCTAAAGCTGTAGGAAGGAATGGCAAACCTTAACAGAAGGTGTCAATAATCTATACGCTGATTGAAGTGAAGTTGCTGCCTTGCCGGGATTCTTCAGGAGCTTCGTCGCTTCCTCTACATTCGTCGTCACCATCTTCGTCTGGCTCCTTCATTTCTGAGCTGATAAGTAATGGTGTTTTTTATGCCATGCTCCAGTGCATCACCCTCTGCTGGTTCTGCAATAAGCAAGTTCCAGCATTCTGAAATAGTCTTTTATTCTTACAACACTCTTGGGGAGAAATGAAAGAGCTACAATTACTTGAGCAATTATTTTAGGTTCAAAGAAGACTCACAGAGAACACACTCCGTGATAATAACACAATCAATATTTTTCGTCCAGTCACAGATAATATCCCATCATCTCACACAACATGATTAACCAGACTATGGTGATTGACCTTCAGGAAACCTGTTATAATTTAGTCCTCTGGCAGACATATTGTGCAGTGAAGTAGAATGACAGGAAAAAGTCAAATTGCTGGAAACATTACTGCACACATAGAGTCAATTACTGAGATCCCGTGGATAAGGTCACAGCTTCCAGTTTATCTCACAAATATTCGTCTTGATAAAACAAGCAAATTAAGCACAACCTTAGCCCCCTTGATGCCAACAAAGCCACCCCAGCTGATCACATCTTCTTGGTTTCCATTGAATAAAGTGCTAGCATTACCATAACCTAAGGATCTCAGATGCTCAAATGGCACGTCCATCCTTGCCAAACGGAAAGAGGTATGCTCTGATTCTCACCAATTAAGATCTAAAGGAGCAACAAATATTTCTAAGCCATTTACTTGACAGGATATCCTTTTATCAACATTATCAAGCCTAAAAGGATTATATTAAATGCAAGTGCTTCCACAAGACATATTAGCCAAGGATAAGACCAGCAAATACAGAATAAAAGAAACATGTGATAAAACCATGTACCAGAATTTGATTCCTGAGGTGTTTCATCTGCCTCCACCTCATGAGAAGGTTCCTTAAATGAGAACCACAACCACATTAAGTATACAAGCCAAGCCACAGCCATTATCCATCCAGGCAAAGTCTCTTGATTAAATGTAAACTTGTAAATCTTAAAATTATATTGAAGTACTCCAGCAAGAGCAGGGCCACAAGCCATCCCGAGAGCACTTGCACTGACAAAACCTGCGGAGGCCTGCATGCGGATCTTCAATGGCACACAGTCGCTGATGTAACGCCGGTTAACAGCTCTAGCAGAACCTAACCTGAAATTGAAGAGATGCAAGTCTGTTAACCTTTTACTTTCCCATCACAGATGAACTTGCACAAAGTTCTTCAAGTCAATAGCCTCCTTTTCTTTCATTTCACTGCAATGAAGGCAGTGAGAATAAAAGCTATGGCCAAATTAGATGAGGAAAAAGAGCACACACCACCAGTTTTTTTGGTTGTTTGGGGGGGGGGGGGGGGGGGGGGAACAGAACGAACCTCAACCTTGTACTTGCTTTTGCTTCTTGCTTTTTTTTTTTTGGTAAAGTGCTTTTGCTTCTTGCTTTTTGTCCATTGCTCTATCAAAAATTGTGATTTCGCCAATACAAGAACCAGAATAGCATAAGATACGGAACCGGTCCTATTCTATCTGAAGATAATTGGTTTTGGTCAGAAATCTTAGGAGCCCAACTAATCTGTTAAGATACAGAAAATATTTAGCACCTTTCACTAACTTAAAACCTCCAAAACTCGTAATTGTGCATGCAGCCTAGCATGGTATCAGAACAAACAACTTAAGCTATTGAGAAAAACGGTTATTCAGTATAATCCATTGATTCGGATGCTAAAAGCTAACTGGATCATCAATGGAACCTTGTGTACCACTGTTACAAAGATGAAAACGACTCATATTAATAGAAACAACTAGCCAACTAACTCCATAGCTGATGTACAGTCGACAGCCTCCTCATTTCGAGTCAGAAATCACAAAAATAGGCAATAGAGAGTCTGCTCTCTTTGAATCCGTAGTAGTGCTCTCACAATTTCAATTTCTTTGAATCTTATCCCATTATAACGGCTGCTCTAAACATAAAAGGTAATCCAAATAGCTAGTTGTACCTCGGCTTCTAAGAAGTACAAATAGAGTCGTGACCATTAGGAACCATGATAAATGACAGTTTATATTGGTCAAATGAACTAGAAAAGCACTTATTATTCATATCAAAGCATTGACTTGTGAGAAAAGACGAGAAAAAAACATTTTACTTACCCACAAAAATCCGACCTGCAAGAAGGACCACTATGGAATCAAGATCATATGCCAACGCGTACATGATATTGCCCACAAAGAGAACAATACTACTGAATACAAGAGGCCTGAAGTATGATTATTTGACCAAGCACTGAAATATACCGAGGAGAATATCTGTGCCACTGCCATCGCTCCAATCACAATACCACAAACTGTTGCTGCAGCTCCAAGACTCAGGGCATAGTCATCTGCTGTGGGGACAATGATGTATGTATTGACCATATAAAGGAACGTGTTGGCCAAGTTCAACATAAGAGACATAAAATGATATCTTTGATCTTCAGCATGTTCATCGATAGGAGCAGGTAGCTCTTCTTGCAAAATGAGTGCATGTTGTGCCAAAAAGTTAAGGAAATTAGTTGAATGTGTCAATCTGTCCACAGCAGCTTTCATCGAGTCAATGATAGAATCCTGCAGACACGTGTCATAATGAAACAAAATCCATGGCTGGATCCCTACATGAGAAATCTACTTTTGGCCGCAGGGAAGCAATAAGCTAGCGACATGAGCTAATTGAGCAAGTTTAACAGAGAACTGATTCGAAGAAAAACCTGGAGAGGAAGAGGTGGCTGGTCATATATTGATATGTAGCTTCCCTGGCGGTCCTGAAGTTCCCTAGGTTACGTGAAATTGCACCAACTACAGCCCCTATTCCCTGCAATGCACATAGAAATATCTTAAACAATCAAAGTCTACACATAGACTGTCCATTTAGCAGTAGAGGACAGTAAATTTAATTCCAAAGTCCCAATCTTCTAAAACTATTTAGATAATTAAGAAGAGTAAAAAGAAGATGAATCCATTTCAGCATATTACCACATGCTTGAACACTTGCTGCAGCTGGGAGTAAGGGTGATTTGCACGAGTCTTGACATAGTAGTTCGTGAATTGATAACCAAAACGCTTATCAAACTTCTTCAATATCTTACGCAAACCTATTGCATTTATTTCGACGAAATAAAGAAGCTTCAAAAGATCACGTGCCGCAGTTCTATAAGCTTCCCTTAGTTCAGATATTTGAGATATATCAGGTTGCTCCTGAAGAGCTTCTTGCTGCTCCCCAAGCTTAGCTATCCTGCTTGCAAGTAGGCCTTGTTGTTCCAACAGGAAAAGGACAATTTTTTCTATCTGGAATTATAATAAGAAGTAAACAATTGGAACCTCATAGACTCAAGTGAAGGGAGAAAGCATGAGAAATTGTTTGTTACATTGTTCCACAAAAGAATTACATGTGCACACGTGCTCTCAAGCAAACACAACACACCACCTACACCACCACTTACCTCTTTCAATTTACTTCACATGATACATTGTCCAAACAAGAGGAATAAGTACAGAATGCACGGCATCATGTCCATCCACTTCCCATGAGATGCTAAAGAGATTGGATTTTTTTTTTTTTTTTGGTGCATTGACTGCACTTCTACATAAGTAACAAACCAAGGAATTTTCCAGTTTTCAAAGTACTCGCTTTTCTTGTGGTATTTATGGTCGGTGCTTTGAATATCAACTCATTTCCTATTATGTATACTTAACAATACCCTTTGAGCACTCACTAACATGACTTTAAAATTGCATCTTCCTTTGAAGTGACCATATGCAGCTGCAAGCTAAGAGAGAGACATAAAAGCCACAAGTACTCAAGTAGTACATGCACATTATATACTGCAGGTTGAGCACTATGGCTCTTAAACAGCTAATATTCCATTTTACAAAAAATTACTTCTTCCCTAGCATAGACTCTAGCAGATGATTTTCTTCATCTTCAAAATGCAGATACAGATTTTTTTGTTCAATAGGATAAAGACAAGCAGGTACAGGGTAGTTGTTTTGTCAGCCTGCTAAATCAATTACATAAAATACTTCATGACTACATCAAAATTTACCTGCTGTCATAGGAAAGCAAAACTGAATGAATCGCATAAAAATGACTCCTGAGACATACAATAATAAAATAGCCAATCGATTTATTGCATCCTATACAATCACCCTGAATTTGAAGCATGAATTTCACATTTACTGCGCTACTAGAGCATCAACTCCCACAAACAAGTACACATTTCCAAGGGATTCGATACCTGGTTATCTAGCATCCTGGAAAAATCCTTGAGTACATGACGACGATCTTGTGCTCCAATATCAATATGCTGAGCATATTGTCTCACCTTCTTCTTCATCATCTTATAATTAATATAGTATCTATAAAGAAACAGAATATACCAAATTCTGAGAAAATTTCACAATGTACAAATATGTGAAAGTAACACAAAGTACAATGCTTTAGACAATTAGTGTGACCTTTCTACCTCCCCTGCCCTTTTCCGCTACACATGCATTTGAGCTTGTGCAATGACAAGGCTGGTTTGATGAGACAAATTAACATAGCGATCATGCAGGACATATAAAGTACTAGGTACATGATACGACATATTCATGTTGAAATCTACAGTTGTAATTGAAGGTCTGACATGATGACGCATGCATCATAAAGACCTTACGTGAGTTTAGATGAATATGAAAACTGATAGTGACAGTTGAGAAAAAATTTCAATATTTGACATCTCAAGGAGGGAAGGGAACTGTTGACTGAGCAACAATGATAAACGTCAGACAGGTTACATAACATCCATCTAGAAACAAATTGCGTAGCTTTAAATCACAACAGGGGATGGTTATCAGACACCACAAATGCCTGTCCCGATTAGTGTCCCCAGGACTTGAGCACATAAAAAGGGCAATGGAAACATATTTTATGCATCAGACATACCCCTGCCATTCCACAATTTGCCTTTCCTTCAACTTTTTGCCAAAGGCAACCATCTTTCTCTGCATACAAAGTGTAAGAGATAAGGGAATAGTAATGAATCAAAAAGATGCTACATATTGCAATTTTGCAATCGCGAAAAAATGATGAGTCATGAGCTGGTCATTAATAGGAAGAATAGAGAGGAAAGAAAATAATAAAAAGTCACAAGAACATCAAGTTGATGCACCAATAACAAGGTGGTTTTTACTTTATACCATGTAGAGCGGGAATGCGAAAATAAATGCATATTGAAACAGTTTTAGGGAGTGTAGTTTCAGCAATAGCAGGCAATGCACTTGTCTCCTCTGAGGGTACAATTATCATTCCCATTAAAGTACAATAAAAACGTAACACGGTCAATAGTTCTGGGCTGGGTACTATAAACCAATTAACCCCACAGCACTAGCTATAAGTTAGATAGAGCAGTACATGATTACCTGCTTTTGTTTTCAATCCAATTTAGTTCATATTGCTGCACAATATGAGTTTATGCAAAAAGTGCAAATATTTTGCGGTCACACCAGCAGTTTACCAACAGCACTTAAAATTATTAAAGCACTGAGTCTGTTCAATTCAGGAGTCAGCTCTTACTTCAGCTGCGAGATAGTACTCTTTGAAACGAATAAGCAGAGAAGACACCTAGTTGGCTTGGTAATCACGTCAACCTTTTTGCATATTTCCCTTCTTCAGATGCATGACAAAGTGTCTGTCAGCCTCTTTAACACATTTCTCCCCACTAAGCAAACTTCATGTCAAACGAAGTTAACTATTTCCCATACCATTTAGTCAAATGTTTCTTTTTTTTTTTGGTAAGACCCATTTAGTCAAATGTTTCATACAGCTAGATCTGAAAAGAAAATTCTATCTGCTTTTTAAACAGCTGACTTAGGCACCGTCAAGAAAGATAATAAGGAACCCATGTCTTACGGTCCATTTATTATCTAAACCCCGATTGCATTTATTGGAATTCAACGATGCCCGCCAAAACACGATCATTACTGCTTCAAGTGAAAACCACAATAAAAAGCAACACTCTTCACCAACCCACAAAAAGGAAACAACAGAGTTGTATATCTGTGAATTCGATGCAAACAAAGAGTCATATGAAGAACCAATGAAAGAGAGAAGCTGAATCAAACATCCGCCACATGGAATTCGACAGTCCCACAGGACGAGCAGCTCCGCAGGCAACGAGACAACATACGGAAAAGAGAAGCAAAAGAACACCAACTAGCTCGCTCCAGAGTCGAACTTCTCAGCATCGAAAGAGGAACGCCAAAAAGAGAGGAAAAAAAAAACATGATGCACCTCAAATTCTCTGAATTTTGCGTCTCTCGACCAAACAGAGCACTGAACTTCACGTGCAACGTTAAAATCTGATTCAGAGAGCCGGAGAACGAAATTTACCCAGCGCGAGTTCAGCAGACCTTCTTCAGATAATAAAAAGACAGAGTTTAGATGACCATCAACGAACGGACCTGAATCAGAAACAGACACAAAACAGGTGGTGTTGAATTATGTCTCCAGAGTTAGAGCCATTCACGAAACCCGACCCAGTTGAATAAATATCAAAGTTTCTCCGCACATAGAAACTCATTAAATGGAGCCCAATTTACCGCAGGTGGATCTCAAGAAAGCACTACAAGACAAAATGGGCTGCCTTTTGTCTAATATTATATTTAATACTGTGGGGGTAAAAGGATCGTAGTAGACAGAGACAGAGACAAAAAGGCTAGGGTTCACTTTGTACTTTGGAAGGAGAGAAATGATGCTCTTTCTCCCTTGACGGGACGACACAAAAAAAAAAAAAACCGGCGAAAAACGCGAAAAAAGAAGAAGGAAAAGGTGCAATCGCTTTTCCGATTCGTGAAACGCATGTGAAAACATTGCGGATGAGCACGAAAGAGAGAGCGCGCGCTATCGAGAGAGATACCTCAAAACCAGAAGTGGAGAGCGGAGAGGATTTTGCCTATGGCGGGCGCTTGCGCAACGCTTCAAATGGGAGTTGCAAGCGAGATCGAAGAGAAGAGACGTCGCGGAGCGGAGCGGAGACGGAGAGCGATGCAACGAGATAACGTAAACGACGAGCTTGGCCGTACGGCACTCGATCGACGCGAGCGAGCAAGAACGAACGAGCGAGCGAGCGAGCGAGCCGAAAGAGGGAGAGAGAGGATTGGGGGCCGTCCGAAGCTCAGAATCAACTCGACAATGATTGCGTTGGTGATCAATCCTGCACTTCTAGAGTTCAATCATAGGAGAGAGAGAGAGAGAGAGATGTTTGTTTTACTTGGAGGGGGTCGGAGTCCATAAAAGCAGCAAATTAAATTTTAAGCCCAAAAATGAAAAGATAAGATGTCATACATGATTTTTAAATTTTCACTCAATGCTCATCAAATAAAAATTCCAACATCATTTATGTCATTACCTCAAATTATAAATTAAAAAAGAAGCATTATTTATTAAGCATCTTCAATAATAGTCATTAACAGTACTAATACAAACGTTTTCTAACTCGAGAGATTTATTAACCTTACCATAAAAGTCAAAATCATGAAGATTCTAGTCAACATCCTCCACAAATGTGGCCCCATGATTTCTTAGTTTAGTCTTTACGGGTCGTTTCGTACCGTCTTAGGAGAATGCTCGTGATATTCCAATT
>JAGVVM010021608.1:0-26570 GCA_019149425.1 Psidium friedrichsthalianum
GGGTTAAGTTATGAAACTTGGGATTTCAACTAGGAGGAGGACACCCTTGTAAAAACACATCTCTACCAGAGAAATCTTTAAATTATATGGCCCCGTTATTTCGTTTTCGATTTATTTTATTTTATTTCTGACATTTGGATAGTTTAGGAAAAACGAGTTAGTGAAAAATGTATTTCATCAGCTTTTGGACCAGAAACTTTGTGTATGGGCACAAAAACTCTGACGCTTGTTCCCCTAACCCTTGGAAGCGGGCCCAGGTCACCGCCTCAAGCTAGAGTCCATCGAAGCCAAGCCCGGGACCTCAACCACCATGCTCAGATCCATTGAGGCTAGGCCCAAATCACCAGTGCTCGGGTCCTTGGTGCCCCATGACGAGGTCCATCAAGGCCAAGATTCAAAAACCCCGCACTTGTACCTTGGTCCATTGATGTTGGGCCTAAAACTCCGCTCGAGCTCGGGTCCATTGAGATTTTCCCAGGAACTCGGTCCGATGCTTGGATCCTTGGTACATGGGGCCCATGTGCGACCCTAGTTGCCCACACCAAGGCAATCGAGGCTAGGCCTGGGACCATGGGTGCACAGGATCAAGTCCTATGTGTTTGGAATTGGGTCCAATGGGGCTGAGCAATTCGACTCTCACACTCGGGCCTTGGACCCCATCGCTTGCATCCAAGTTCCCAGCTCCCAAACCTGAGTCCATTGAGATCGTATGTGAGAAACCGATGACCGTGTTTGGGTCATCAAGGCTAGCCAATGTCCCCGATGCCCGTTCTATTCCATCAAGGCTGGGCCTAGGACCTTTTATACTAATGGCCATGCTCGAGGCGTTGGGCCTCAATTCCATCGAGGCTAGGCTCGAGACCTCAACAGTGCCCAAGCTGGAGTCCACAGAGGCTAGGCACGAGACCAAATGTCCATGCCTGGACTTGGCTGCTAAGGGCCAGGGCTCGGGCACTGGGGACCCTAGCCTAGCCTCGATGGACCTTCATACAGGTGTCTCGAACTTGGGCCCAACCTCAATGGGATCCACGTTTAGGTGCAGGGGTGCAAGTTACCAGCACCCGAATGTTATACTTCTATTTAGGAAAATCGATTCCTTACCGAATGATGAAAAATCATTTTCAATTCATTTTTAGATCACAACCAAGGACTGAAAAATATTGTCATTTTCCTGAAAAATGATTTTTCAAAAAATATATTCCATAAATGTCACATTTTTCATGAAACAAACCAAGCACTAAGGGTAGTTTGTTTATCGGATTTTTATGACAAAGTAAAAAAAAAATTCCACAAAAAATTTTTAATGAAAAATGGTTAGTTTTTATTTGGTTGGTGGTTCAGGCAAAGTGATTCCTTTTTGCCAGTATGACAGTTCGTTTTCCCCACAATCTGAGTTTCTTATTTTCATTCCATGGAAAACATTTTCTATAAAATTGATTAATCTTCCATCATCTAAACACTGGAAAATCAGAAAAAAAAATCCTGAAAAAAAGTTTTCCTTCAAACAAAAGGGATCCTAATTTGTGTTTGTTTCACATTACTTCTTAATGAAGAAAAATGTTTTCCGTGAATATAATTTTTAAAAAAGATGAGTAGTTATCATACGTTTGGTGGTGTACATGGAAGTACTATGAATTTTTCTTTTTCGATAATTAGATCAAACTTTCGAAAGTTATTCTCTATGTCATAACTACATATGTAGCTCCTAATGTAAGATACTAAGATGATACCGAAATCCTTGCTTACGATATTTATCATATCTGAAATATAAAATTTAATTTTTTTTATCAAATAAAGCAACCTAAAAAAATGATGCAAAAAAACAAATAGAAAGTGCAAATAATAAATAATTTCAATCTCTCAATGGTCATAAAACTTCATGTGAGAATGATGTTCCATTTTGGATGAGCGTGCACGTGAAAAAGGAGCTTGGGAAAATGACTTCATCTTTTAGGATGGAGAAACCAATTTCGTCAATATTAATTATGGTTGTTTCACCTCGACCATAAAAATTTTTCTATTAATTAACCACTTTCAACGAACCAAACATATGACTGTTTTGAAAATTATATTATGAAAACCATTTTTATGAAAACAAATACACCCTCAAATTTCTTTCGTTTCCTTGCACCTTTCGTTTCATACCTTTTCAATTTATATATATATATATATATATATATATATATATATTCATTCTCTTATTTTGATTTCAATGTACTTCACAATCCCTCAAAATTAGATTTGACTAGAATCATCACTCTATATAAAACGTGATTCCCATACTTTGTATTTGAGTGTGGGACCATGAAACGATTCCGGTCACTCTAATCATCTGAAGTTGGATAGCCTTGCTTGATATTGGTTTTCTCAACAATCATCTCTGTTTCTTTGTCAGTTATATTCATCAGGCGATCGATGTCATTGAGAAAGCCCAATATTTCAAGATCATTTAAATGTGAAATCAGACCATCATCTACGGCCTTCTCGGCATTGCTCTCCTGCCACACCCCGACGGTGGCGTTCAAGATCAGGATCAGGAATATCACCAGCGGCTCCACGAACGCGGTGATCTCCTTGTTGGCGCCGCCTCCCTCGCCGGCGTACCAGGCGAGGATGAAGGAGACCACCGCGGCGCCGAGCAGAGTCCGGACGAGCGTGTCGTTGAACTGCTCGAGGATGAGGCTGAGGATCGAGACCCCCTCGTGGTGCTCCAGTTCGTTGGGGCCGTACAGCTTACGCCTCCGCTCAACCTCCTCGGACTTCAGCCCCGAGGCCCTGCTCGTGCGGTAGTGCTTCTCGCACTCGGCGACATCGCTCGCCCAAGCCGGGAACGACGACAACTTGCGGCCGTTCAACTTCTTCGGGACAGCTTCCAGGCTTTCGCAATCCTGTCCTCCTTGCCCCATCTCTGGTTACAGTCAATAGATTACGAGGAATCAAACTCGTGTCCATTTCAAAAAGAATCGCGAACCGCAAGTTGCACGACACAGATGAACTGTGAAACACAGAATTGGAAGCACAAGAAACGTTACGGAAGTATAAAACAAAAGTAGAGAGAGAGACCTAAATTTCATCAACTGGGTGTCTCCGACTTTGAGAACCGACTCACTGGGTCGCTCTCCGCCGCTTCGTCGAGGGTTGCTCCGTCGATGCAGGAATCGCCAGGAAGGTGGGGAGATTAATCAAGACTTTAACCGTGTGATAAAAATAATCAAAACCGCGAAGCTTCTCCGCAGCTTCTTCCGTCGGAGTCGCATTCGAGGGAGAATTCAAAATAAACTAGCTTGAAACTTTGACAGAGAAACTGGCCTGCGTGCGCGCGTGCGCCTATTCGCAGCGAACTGGCGGCGAAGCCTTCGGAATTGTCCTTGTCGGAGGGTCAAATCAAATCTTGGATGTCCACGTCAATCACCTCGTATTGATCTGGCTCAACAAACACCCCCAAAGTACATTTTCTTTTCCACAAGTCAACGCGTCATTTTTTTTATTCTGGCATTCTTTGAAGAGCACGATGATAGGCACGCGTCTGTTGTCCGGCAAGTTAAGCATCGCACTTTATCGTCTCCTACCCTTTCGTCTCATCTGTGATTCAACGTCAAAAAAATCATGCCATTGTTGAAATTCTCATAATATTTATTAATTAGAGATGCCGAGATCCCGTGAAAACTGCCCTTTAGTTGGTGAATATGAAAATAGATGTCAGATCGACCCACGTTTATATTTGTATATAAGAGGTGGGCCATGTTTTCCTCTGTCCCTACTTGGAGAGTAAGTTTCTCCAGCTGGGTTTCCAGTTGATGAAAATTACAAATACGAATGCCATCCACACTTATTCTCAAGTGAGTTCGCACGTCGTTGATGTCCCCATTTACAATCCATTAATTAGAACTCTAGTTAGATGAAGTTTCCTTGATATATTATGCACGAACGGTTTTCAAATAGAATTGAAGATAAATGGATTTGATGACATGAAACAAGATTAAATTTTGATTGCTATGGTCTTTTGAAGGATCTTTTTGACATAAATTAAAGCATTACTTACTTAAGAATTGATTTCATTTTATGCTAGTTGTCTTCAACTATTGATATTCATGATGAGACTACGGGAGCCATATATTGCCAATTGTTCTAAAAACGTCAACTTCCTAAATAAGGGCGAGACTTATGATTCAAACTACTTTACTCTCTCCTTTCGGTCTTGGGAGAGAAATGAGTGGAAAATGATAAGGAAAAACGCTCATGGCTATCAACTTTAAGCAATGGGCGAAAAAATTGCAAGAAACATTATTAACTTGTTTAAATACTTATCTTTATAGATTAAGGGGGGACTTATTATTTATAAATTGTTAATTATCTTCCTTATGCATTACGATGAAAGACAAATGAGCAGCTTTGGAGATACTTTAGTCCAAGAAATCATGTTACTATATAAATTATGATAGCAATACCAACTCGTCTCGTAGATGATGGTCTGATTTCACATTTAAATGATCTTGAAATATTGGGCTTTTCAATGACATCGATCGCCTGATGAATATAACTGACAAAGAAACAGAGATGATTGTTGAGAAAAACCAATATCAAGCAAGGCTATCCAACCTCAGATGATTAGAGTGACCGGAATCGTTTCATGGTCCCACACTCAAATACAAAGTATGGGAATCACGTTTATATAGAGTGATGATTCTAGTCAAATCTAATTTGGAGGGATTGTGAAGTACATTGAAATCAAAATAAGATAGAATGAATATATATATATATATATATATATATATATATATATAAATTGAAAAGGTATGAAACGAAAGCTGCGAGGAAACGAAAGGAAATTTGAGGGTGTATTTGTTTTCATAAAAATGGTTTTCATAATATAATTTTCAAAACAGTCATATGTTTGGTTCGTTGAAAGTGGTTAATTAATAGAAAAATTTTTATGGTCGAGGTGAAACGACCATAATTAATATTGACGAAATTGGTTTCTCCATCCTAAAAAGATGAAGTCATTTTCCCAAGCTCCTTTTTCACGTGCACGCTCATCCAAAATGGAACATCGTTCTCACATGAAGTTTTATGACCATTGAGAGATTGAAATTATTTATTATTTGCACTTTCTATTTGTTTTTTTGCATCATTTTTTTAGGTGCTTTATTTGATAAAAAAAATTAAATTTTATATTTCAGATATGATAAATATCGTAAGCAAGGATTTCGGTATCATCTTAGTATCTTACATTAGGAGCTACATATGTAGTTATGACATAGAGAATAACTTTCGAAAGTTTGATCTAATTATCGAAAAAGAAAAATTCATAGTACTTCCATGTACACCACCAAACGTATGATAACTACTCATCTTTTTTAAAAATTATATTCACGGAAAACATTTTTCTTCATTAAGAAGTAATGTGAAACAAACACAAATTAGGATCCCTTTGTTTGAAGGAAAACTTTTTTCAGGATTTTTTTTTCTGATTTTCCAGTGTTTAGATGATGGAAGATTAATCAATTTATAGAAAATGTTTTCCATGGAATGAAAATAAGAAACTCAGATTGTGGGGAAAACGAACTGTCATACTGGCAAAAAGGAAATCACTTTGCCTGAACCACCAACCAAATAAAAACTAACCATTTTTCATTAAAAATTTTTGTGGAATTTTTTTTTACTTTGTCATAAAAATTCCGATAAAACAAACTACCCTTAGTGCTTGGTTTGTTTCATGAAAAATGTGACATTTATGGAATATATTTTTTGAAAAATCATTTTTCAGGAAAATGACAATATTTTTCAGTCCTTGGTTGTGATCTAAAAATGAATTGAAAATGATTTTTCATCATTCGGTAAGGAATCGATTTTCCTAAATAGAAGTATAACATTCGGGTGCTGGTAACTTGCACCCCTGCACCTAAACGTGGATCCCATTGAGGTTGGGCCCAAGTTCGAGACACCTGTATGAAGGTCCATCGAGGCTAGGCTAGGGTCCCCAGTGCCCGAGCCCTGGCCCTTAGCAGCCAAGTCCAGGCATGGACATTTGGGTCTCGTGCCTAGCCTCTGTGGACTCCAGCTTGGGCACTGTTGAGGTCTCGAGCCTAGCCTCGATGGAATTGAGGCCCAACGCCTCGAGCATGGCCATTAGTATAAAAGGTCCTAGGCCCAGCCTTGATGGAATAGAACGGGCATCGGGGACATTGGCTAGCCTTGATGGACCCAAACACGGTCATCGGTTTCTCACATACGATCTCAATGGACTCAGGTTTGGGAGCTGGGAACTTGGATGCAAGCGATGGGGTCCAAGGCCCGAGTGTGAGAGTCGAATTGCTCAGCCCCATTGGACCCAATTCCAAACACATAGGACTTGATCCTGTGCACCCATGGTCCAAGGCCTAGCCTCGATTGCCTTGGTGTGGGCAACTAGGGTCTCAACATGGGCCCCATGTACCAAGGATCCAAGCATCGGAACCGAGGTCCTGGGAAAATCTCAATGGACCCGAGCTCGAGCGGAGTTTAGGCCCAACATCAATGGACCAAGGTACAAGTGCAGGGGTTTGAATCTTGGCCTTGATGGACCTCGTCATGGGGCACCAAGGACCCGAGCACTGGTGATTTGGGCCTAGCCTCAATGGATCTGAGCATGGTGGTTGAGGTCCCGGGCTTGGCTTCGATGGACTCTAGCTTGAGGGCGGTGACCTGGGCCCGCTTCCAAGGGTTAGGGAACAAGCGTCAGAGTTTTTGTGCCCATACACAAAGTTTCTGGTCCAAAAGCTGATGAAATACATTTTTCACTAACTCGTTTTCCTAAACTATCCAAATGTCAGAAAATAAAATAAAATAAATCGAAAACGAAATAAACGGGGCCATATAATTTAAAGATTTCTCTGGTAGAGATGTGTTTTACAAGGGTGTCCTCCTCCTAGTTGAAATCCCAAGTTTCATTACTTACAATGAGTTTGTTCCCCATTAGATTTTGCCACTTGTCCCACTCTCTATTTAACTTCCCCATGTCCTTGTCCTCGGTTAACTTGGTCATTTTCTCTTCAAGAACTGACCCACCTTTTCTTCTTCCATCATTTCAAATTTCACAAGATGCTACCTAACGTTATCGCCCATCACTCAACCTGAGCCACGACAACCAGAATACCGCGGTCGAACCCTTCTTCTTGAAGGTCAACTATGAGTTAAGTACATTCCACTCTTCAAGCCATGAATAAACATATCATCAAAGTGCACATCAATATAATGAGCTAGGCACAGACAATCAAGAAATTAGGTTACCAGTTATTTACCAGCTCTTTCGGAAATTTACTATTAAAAAAAAAGTTGTTTTAACAAGAGCATAACAATCGGCCTAAAGTATGAAGATGATACATGAATTTATTCATCCCACACGTGGAAACATACATGTATCAATTTCTCAAATATAGCGATGTCAAACATACATGAAGATTATCATATCATCTTCATCTTACCCTTACCCAAAAAAAAAAACATTATCACATCATCTTGAATCGATTGAAGATTTCAATCGCGGATTTGAAGGATTATACATGACGGATGATTTTATATATAAAGAATATAAATTATCATCCCAAGAGAGAGTTCCTTATTAATTTTTGCGGGATAAGAATACCAATATTTATGTGAGTGTCATAACTTTTAAAAACATTTTTGAGTGTCGTAACTTTTAAAAGGCATTCACCGAAGTACCAAAGATGCGACATGGCATACAATTTGTGGTGAACATTTCTAAAAAGTTATAGTACTCGAATGATCAATTAAAAGTTATATGGTACTCAAGTAATACTAATAAAATAAAATAAAAAAAGATACGACGTTTAGGTGACCGTTGTACGAAAGTTAGGACACCGGTACGATCGAGGGAAAAAATTATTGGACTCAAGTAAGTGCTTATGAAAATGATTGCGCTTGTGACGTCTTTTCCCTAATTTTTACAGTAAAATCGTTTTTTATTATCTTAAACTTAGGAAAAAAATTTGTGGTCGATTGATGGGGCCTAGACCCGTGCATGCTTTGTATGGATCATGTCTGTAATCATATTAGAAAAAGATTTGTCTGATATGATTGGTCCTGGGTTTTGAATTATTCTAAGACCTCAGCCCATGTCTGAAGCTTTCCGCGAATGTTCCTGTTCCTAAAGGTTCGCTATCACCTAATAATAAGGTCTTGTTAAATAAACGTTTGGTGGTTACTTCGAATTAAATAACTACAAGAAAGAAAGGCCTAGTTACCATGTTTCCATCAAAATATTCCAACCCAATAAAATAAAACTAGCTTGTGCAACCCGAGGGACATAAGTTTGAATCTTTAAACAAATGGAAATCTCGGACCGTATAGAGAATTGTCCCCTCTGGCATTATAAAAAGGAACAATATCAAGAATATAAAATCTTTAATAGCACTGAAGTCGTTCATCAAGAGAGAAATTTCATGTGCGTCCATGTCCTCAATACGCCACCTGTCCGTTATGATTCGTCATTTAGGCTTTGTTCATTTAACGAAAAATGAATGATTTTAAAAAAATTTCCTAAAAATCGACGGTGATTTATGTCTAGATATTTTCACCGATGATATAAACGGTTTTCATTTATTCATTTTTGTAAGCGATAATAAGTGATTATTTTTTGAAAAAAAATATTTTCCATATTTTTCATTTTTCGCGAAACAAATGAAGTCTCGTTGGTATATAAATAGCTCGAGTAAAAGTAGTGACAAATGAAACGGCAAGATTAAAGTTGGACCACTATTTAACTTGAAGCCTCCAACCTTTTTTTGTAATATTTTTTATTTTCATTTCTTTATACAAATGTTTTCTTCTTTATTTTTTAATCCAATCAAAGACAAAGGTACCTATTTTTTCCAGCTTATCGTTTGAGTATGGGATTGCGATTATTTTGTTGATGGTCCCCAAAATCATCTCAATTGTCTTGAACGTACTTATTGTGTGACAAATCAACTTTAGGATAATAAAAATAGAATACTTTAAAATTCTTATCACAATAATATTCATCCTTATTAACCCATATTCCATTGACGGGTGTACACAGAAGGGGATACCACATATTCTCACGCGTCAATTTTTTATTTCTCTCGACACCACTAACGATTAGGTGCTTGTTTTTTTTTTTTAATTATTGAGAAAAGTGCATTAAAAGTCCCAAAACTTGTTATGAAAGTGTTTTTGAGTCTTAAAACTTTCAAAAAATTTAATCAAGTCTTAAAATTTGTGAAACTAGTGCAATTAAGTCTTTGTTAACTCTGTCAAACTTGACTAACAAAAAAGTGACCTGACTTTTGGTTATTATTTTTTCTCTCCTATGTAATTTCAACTTTGTTTTCTCTCCCCTACGTCGCTTTTTTGGGTCCAAACTCTATGTTTTCAATGTACATCTTAGTTGAATTAGATTAACCATAAAGGATAAGGACATTAAAAATCCCAAAACTTGTCTTGAAAGTGCAATTGAGTCCAAAAAATTTCAAAAAAAGTGTAATCAAATCCTAAAACCTATAAATTTGTGCAATTAAGTCTTTCTGTTAACACCGTTAATTTGTCTAACGAAAATGATGACATAGTATTTTAGAATTATTTTTATTTCCATAATTTGTTTAAATTAAATTAAAAAAACTAAAAAAAGGCTAGAATTTAAGTTTAAAAGATAAAATTGGAAAGAAAATAAAAAGAAGAAGGACAAGGACTCATGGATGGGCCTGCAAATCTAGGCGAGGCCGGCCCTCACCTGAGGCAAGCGACCCTATCTAGGCTAGGCAAGGCTCACTCGGATCTAGGTTATGGAAACTCATATATGGATGACGCTAGCCCTCGCCTATGGCCAACGACCCTCGTTAGGACACTAGAAATCTTATTTGATATTATGCAACTGAAGCTGCGAAAAATTTCACAAACAAATTTTATTAATCTTTATTTCATTATCAAATATCCCGTGAATCTTTATTAATTATTTTTGAATTTTTGATTTATGGAGAATTTTTTTAGATTAAATAAAAAGGAGAAAGCCCACGGCCTGTCAGGGTGATGGCCCGTGCCTAGTCATCTCTTTCGGTCTAAGTAATGATAATTGAGAAATATAAATGATCAGCCCGCAATGAAGTTCGATCTCCATATTTGCTGTATCATGAGTTATGCTTTATTTTGCCAAGGTGTTGGACGCCAAGTCGCCTGAGTTGGTCCGGCGGAGTTGGTCCGGCGGAGACGACGTTTGAGCCGAGAGAGAGAGAGAGAGCGCGGTGTGGCTGAGGTCTGGCCGGTTTCAAACGTACTTCTTGGTTTGTCTGGCGAGTTTCGAACGTTCTTCGTGGTTCTTCATGACGCGTTAAATTGATGTTTGGTGTCTAGGAAAAATATCCATGCAGTGATTAGAAAAAATGTCAAGTATTTATCTCACCATCCAATCATAGTAATCAATTTATTTACCCACTTATAATATCGGGTGAAAATGAAAAGTAATCGCTCGCGCACCGAGTGCGTGCATGAAAACTAGTGTTTATCGTGCACTAAACTCAAAATGAGGCACACACTAGTTGTGATTTAAGGCTTGTTGTTTTAATTTTTCAGAAATAAAAAAGCAAACTTTCTGCTTTTTCCGTCAAATCTTAAAACATGTTCCAATTTTTTTTCGAAAAAATTATGAGTAAATCTATTTGCCAATATTTATATACGATAAAATTTTCATGTGCTTAAAGATTAAGAGCACCGGAGCGTGTATGTCGTGAGAAATTATAGTGTAATATGTTAGTAAGCCAAGCCAATAATATAACAAAAGACCTGTATGAATCCCAAATAGTGAAAAGTACCAAAAAAGTCATAAATATATTGCATTCAGTCCTAAACTTTTCAATTGGACCAATTTAGTCTTAATCTTTTTGCATTGGTACCAATTCAATATATCCGCTGATTTTAGCCTAAAATCGCTCACATGGACACTGATGATACCATGTAGAATAGTCGACGCCGACGTGGATATTTTTAATATTATTTTTTCCCTTTTTTTGAAATTTTCCTTCGGCCCTCAATGACCGCAAGCGAGGACCAACTAGCCCCCGCCAATCGCTGGTGAGGATCGGCGAGGCGGCAACCCTGGGTGATGGTCTTCGCGGTCTCAATGGTACCATGCGACTAGTTATCTCGATGGTACCTAATAGTATGCTTTTCACCAAACAATTAGCATAAGAAAAAAAAAACCTAAAAAGAGGATAGCAGACTCAGTGTTAATCATGCTTCATCATTCGCAGCATTCCACACACAACATGATCATCTCCCACTACAAAAAACGCCAGAGAGAGAGCGAGCGAGAGAGAGAGAGAGAGAGAGCCAACTCAATACTCACCACTTATCTTTCCTTGCACTTTAAGCCTCCCCCATTTTTAATACTACTTCATACAGAGACCCCAGGGAAGAAGAGGAAAACACAAGTACCCATCACCCAATACTGCACACAAGCACACATCCACACAAAAACGAGAGAACTCAAGGAAGAACAAAGCATGAGTTCGGTCTGCATATCGAGCTGCCTCAACGACGCGCGCGCCCTGCAGGCTCCGGTCCGGGCCACCTATGTGAACCTCTACAAGTGGCCCGAGTCCGACGCGGAGTTCGTGAGGTCGATGAGCTCCAACGGGCGCGCAGGGGACAGCAGCGGCAGGACCGTCGATCACCACGTGGTCCGCACCAGGGTGGTGGACAGCATCTCCTGCAGGCAAATGTACCTAAGGAGCTACCCGCTTTCCAGAGAGGAGAACGCCTCGCCAAACAACGAGGCCCGGTGCTTCAGCCGTCGCCGCAGGGGCAAAGGAAGCGAAAGAGGCAGTAAGAAGAGGAAGGAACGGAGTCGTAGAAGGAGGTGCTTGGCGTTGAGGAAAGTGAAGGAAGCCTCATGGACTGCTCTGTTCAGGATCTTCCACAGCCTGCTCTCTTGCTCCGCCAGTGTAGACGTTGCTGACTGAAAATCTTTGTTGTTTAATTGTCTTTGAGCTCTTTCTATAACATAAAAGCAGAGGGACAACATATCTGTTTCGAGCTTTGAACGCTTTTGAGTTCGTCTTTTCCCTCCGCGCCTTTCTTTTGTTGCCTCTTGTTGAGTTTAATTTAAAGAAGTTAGTTCGCTCCCTTCTTGTTTTTCCTTTTTTTCCTCTTTTGTCGTCTCCTTGTGGATGGACATCTGAAGGAGAGTGAAGGTATGATATTAAACTTAAGTTATGGAGGGAGAATTTGATGTGTAGATATTTCGCATTTGGGAGAGAACCTTTGTGGTGAAAAACATAGAATTCCATCTTTGTTTGCTCTTACTTTTGTGGCGTGAGCATAAGTGGCATGCGCGGGGAAAGAAGCGGCTCGCGTTTGTTGAGTTGACACGGTCAGAAAAATACCATGAAAATTGCTGAAATTTGGACAAGTTGAGCTGACATAAAACAACAGGAATGAAGTAGATCTACAGAGAATGAAGTAGTTGGGACCCTTGCTGATTGTCAGCACTTTTGAGAGTCCTAAGGCTTAATCAATAACCACAATAAACAATACAATTAGTTAAGTCCTGCGTAATTTCCGAATGCCAGGCCGAAAGAGAAAAAGCAGACACATCAATGGAACTTTAATGTTTGTTTGATCGACTGCGCACAAGCATGATGGAACCATAATGTACGATTCACAATGACTATATCATATTAGCAGTCAAGATTTAGGTTTTATTAGAAATTCTCGCCTCGTCCATCCTCTATGACAAGAAATTATATTATGTTTCGCCAGGGCGTAACATTCAGCAGGACTAAGAAAAACAATGCGTACCACCGCCAATGTATCACGACATCATTACTTCGGACGCCTGTCCCAAGCACATCGAAACGATTGTATCCAGTAGAACCTACCATATTTACACGAGAGCATGCGAATTCAACCGTTCGAACGGAGGTTTTTCATCTCCCAGTCGATACTGAACCGGACTTGCTTTGATACCCTTTTCTGGAAATATATAAATGGGTTTTACGCAAATTGCCTAAATGGTGGACGGAGAGGGAAAGGATGGATCATTAGGTAGAAGAAAATGGGCAAGGGTTGAGCTGTAAAGCTACGGTCACGGAGGACAGCTCCACTATTACAGGCACGAGCCTTGATCCATTCCCGCAGCAATCTATGTGTTTTCTGTTAGACCGACTCGGAAAAATGAAAAGCTGAACCCAATTCTGCTTTATTGATTCGCAAAGGTGTCAAGAGAGGTAATCATAAAAAGATGTCCAGCTTAGATGAATTAACTCGATTCCGTCTATCACCCCGAGTTTCAGTTGGGTACAATACAAATCTCTAACAATCAAACCCAAAATGCATAAAACCCCTCCCACCAGACACAAGTATGAATTTGGAAACCGCCGAGGAAATTCTTTCTCATAAGGACATCACCAGTGCTGTGTTTGAATGACATCATCACAAAGGGCTAATCGAATATAAATTTCCGTGATCCATGGACCGAAAGATATGAGTAGCTTTGCAAATACGAGCATTTCTATTCAACCATCAACAACGGAATACACAGAGTTAAAATCACCTTTGTGTTCTACAACTATTAAACATCCATGGGTATTCAGGGATCCTGGTGTCAACTCACTACTGCAACATAACAGCATGTTTGTTGGTCGAGGAAGATTCTTCAACCTCCAAGTCCAAGTTAAGGAGATAATTTGGTTTCCAGATTTTCCACATAAGACATCTGATCCAAACTAATGGAGAATGTAATCACCCGACAGTATGGTTTCGAACCAAGGGAACCCATAGCCTGTCTCAAATTCGGCACTCCAATAATGAAGGTCAAGCTACTAAGCTTCCACAGGATGGAGATTGTAAAATGCCCCTCACTCCCAATACATATGAGACCTAAGAGTATATAGTGCTTGCAAGTTGCCAATAAACTTCAGAATTGCTGAATTCCCAACATAGATCGAGAAAGAGGAGGATCATAGGTCTTCTTTCAAAAACAGACAAAAAGTACTATTTTATCCATTATAGAGCATATCGTAATGACTACATTGTTGGAGCTAAACAAAAATTGTCCAGAAAAATCACCCTAAGAGACACAAACTTGCTCAGAGGAAGACTGAAACGTCCACATTAGGAGACAATTTGTTATCTATGTGCCTATGTTAATATTGTTCTAATCTAGAAGAATCAAGGGGGGATTTTGAAAACCATCATGGATTGTGAAATAGACAGCCTAGAAATAACAAAATTCATCCAAACTCTCAGCAGCTAAGGTAAGGAACCTTGTTAAACTAACTTGTATGGCTCTCGTACTTCTGTAAAAAGACGGGCAAGTTTTGCCTCTTTGTTGTAGTTATCTATGTGCAGCTCAAGACTTCCACTCTTAAGTCCTCAACCAAAGCTGTCCCCTGCTACTGACGCAAGAGTTCAGAGAAGAGACACATTTCAATTAAGTAACCAGAAACACCATATGGGGTCAACAAATCACCATTCGGGAAATTGGTACTAAGGCAAATCTCGCCGCAGATACCAGTAAAAAAGAAATCAGTGTCATCTGATCACCATCTACAAGAGCATACCACTAAATCAACTCTAAGTAGATAATACCTCTTGATAAAGAAGAAGGGGAATCTCCAAGCAGGATAGACTAATTACATGTCCACCAATGGTACTTTCAGGCTAATCACTTTCTCAAAACAACATTGTGTCACACTCGTATAACACTACTCTTTATTCTTCACAGCAAGTAGTCACGATGGAAAAGTTAACTGCGGAACTCTATAACTGCAGTCCGATCTAAGGAATCGCAGATATCAGTTCCAAGAACAATGTCCTATAACAGGACAGGCCATTTAAGACATTTTGCACATCGTCTTTATACCACCTCAATCCCACCTATCTATATGATCGTGTGGCCATATATAGGAGCCTTGAGCCAAATTAATGTAAACAATCCCGTTTGCAATGATATCAACTTAATACCACCTCAATCCCACCTATCATTAATGAATGTATGAATCTTTTGGCAATATTTAGCAGCCTTGATCAACATTATTAGAATAATAGAACAGTAAAGAAATGGACTCAGAATCGGCTAGTTAACAGCATAGTGCTCAAACCACCCCTATCAACAAATGTTCAATTTAAGATCGGTCCCTTCCTCATTTTTGCAAAGCATTGGATGCATGAAAAGGAAACAGTAGAAAATCCAAAGACATTTCTTGCCTAATTCCCTGTAAGTTTGTCTTACATCAAGTACAAACAAGAAAACTCAAAACATGACTCAAGTGAATAAAGAACCAATTGAGCTCATTCCAAGAGAATAAACCACAGGGAGAACATGATCTCTATGTCTAGAGTCTAGATCTCATAAGGGAATGATGTGAACATTCCACCAGTTAGAGATCCAAGCAACTGTTGAATCCAATATACTTAAGCAGGAAAGTCAAAAGTGTAAAATGGAATAAAAAGGATTAACAGGAGCAGTAGCATCAGACCTCATGTTACGGTAATGGTCCAAAATTGAATCATCCAGTTCTCTACATGTCATGCCATTAGCATCAGCAGGTAAGAATCGTCCACCGTTTTCAGTTCAAAGGTCGAACTCTTCATCGCGGAGAGCCATTTCTGCTTCCTTTTCCTCCTCCTCATCAAGAACAAAGTACTCATTCCTCTCCAGAGGCCTGAACATATAAAACATCACAGTATAGAATGCCAGGCTGGCAATCTCTTCGGCTGCATTGCTCACCCACTGATACTTATATGCGGCAATCGTCCTCAAGGCGAACACCACAATTCTTGTAAAATACAAGTATCCAATCACCACAACATAAAACTGCCTAAACAACTGTAGCTTCGCCAAGTTCCTAGCTGCCTTGCCATCAGTCTTTGAGGTCTCCCTCAACGACCTGATCGACCACACAATCGGGAAAATATTGCGCAGCAGCAGATTATGTCCACCAGCAAGAACACCTGATTCCAAGTCACCAATCCTTGATGAAAGGCCCCGTCTCTCCGATCACAACCGAGGCCAAATTTGCCAAAACCTGAAGGGGAATCACAATCATCAACACCTTCTTCTCCTTCTCTTGCAAGAAGGCTTCAGAAACGACCAGCCCGTGCCGATCAACACTATCACGGTAAACAACAACACCACGCGAATGAACTGAAACATGTAGAACAACACGTCCCAACCGTGAGGCGTGCCTGTGACCTTAACATAATGCTTATCTTCGGCAGCACAAATCAGATTCAGCGCCTTCATCAAGAGCAACCCGGCCATCAAGAGATGGATCCGGTGCACCGATCGCTTATTATGATAGCAATAATAGATCCAAAAGCCCAGGAACCCGAAATAAGAAAGGGAGAACACTAAGTAAAGAGAAGGAGCTGCGTCGAACCGGCGGAGAGGTAATCTTTGGAGCCATCGCTGTCGAGATTGAAGAGCTCGGTGCGGACGTTCATGGAGACGCTGGTGTCCGGGACGCAATTGGCGAAGTAGAGGGAGTATTCATTGGGAGAGACGACGGGTAGGATTTGTTGAAGGAGGCGTGAGGCGGAGGAGAGAGGTCGCGGAAGTTGAAGAGAAAGAGGATGTACTGGGAGTCGAGACGCAGAAGTTAGGGTTTGCTGGAATCGACGACGATCTGGAGGAGGGATTCCTCGGAGAGGAGGAAGAAGCCGAGGCGGGAGGGTCGGGGGTGGCGACGGCGGCGGCGGAGGAGGAGGAGGAGTAGGCGACGTTGACGGCGGAGACGGAGACGGATGCCTTGCCAGTGTAGGTGAAGCCGAACTTCTCGAGGAGGATCATGGAGCGAGAGTCGGAGGAGATGGTTAGGGTTTTGATCTCGGCGGTGGAGGGGGAGATGAGGAGGGAGTGAGGAGGAGGAGGAGGAGAATCATGCCGTGTCGCTTCGCCATCCGAGAGATCGCAGCGCGGAGATCAAGCCTTGGTGTGTGGTGGTGGTGGGTGGGGGAGTGGCACAAAATGGTTTAATTTGGTGAGGAGGGAATCGATGTCTTCGCCGGGCGTGAAATGCAAGGCAGCGACTTGTCCGGCGGTGAGCTATGTTTAGCGAATTGCCGGAAATACCCTCCCTTCCGGAGTCTATTTACACTTTTTGCGATTGATCATCGCTTCTATTGTTACACATATACGAGAACGGCATTAAATGACACCGCACATTAATCTATACTATACAACTTCATATCAAAACAATGTAAATTGAAACGTCAAATTTTTTAAGAAAAATGAATGATTTATAAAATATTTTTTTAAATAATTTTCATATTGTTTATAAAAATATATGAACGAAAAATATTTTAATCTTGTACCGAAAATATCGATAATGAAAAATATTTCATAGCTCGTAATTTCAAACAATACATGTGATTGTTTTTTAAATATATATATATTTAAATAATTTAATTTTTCTGAAATAAACGAATCTTCAATATTGAATTCTTTTCGTATTTTTTAGAAAATTTCATGAGTATACCTCATTCGACAGAAAAGTCATAAATCAACTTCTTCTAAAAGATTTGACCAAACTAAAAATTCCGAAAGCCACTCTCGCCAAAAAATGATCCAACTTTCCTGAAAAATTTCAAAGAATTACAAGTCAGCTAAATGCTCTAATTGTTCAACCCTTGGGCCTCTCCTCGCCCCGTGCCCCGTTATCGCATTAAATTTAAAACTTATTAATATATTCATTCGTTGTCTTCTCTATTTCTTGTGCGTGGAAGCTGCGATGACTTAGATCTTATTCTCATAGTTAGAGAGTATGTGATTCTTTTATTTTACGCAATAACTTAGCATGCATGGCAACACTTATGCTTTGGAAATCAATTTCTAATTAGGAGTTGATTTTTTATTTCTAATTTTGACTATTAGTTTTTTTTTTTACTTCTAAAAAAGAAATAATTTTTTTATTTACACTATCAAATGGATTTTTCCTCCAAATCGCGTATAAAGCATAAATTTTAATCCAGATTGCTATCATGCACGCCATAGATTTCATTGCCATAGTCAATTCCTTGGATCACCTTTTATGATTAACAAAATAGGCGAGACTAAATCGGAGTTATCGCCCTACGAGACTCTATCTAATTGCGCTTCTTGCTTATATGTGGGCCCCGGCAACCAAAGTCAACGGCATTGTTGGTCAAATAACTCTCGTTTGGTACTCTATTTATCGCCTTGTGGAAAACTTTGACGAACGAGGTCCGACCTTCTATGAATAGTAAATTTTTGATGGAGGCGTGTCATGCCTATTAATGGCAATGCTTATTGAATAAATAAGAATATCTTATGATTCTTTTCATATATCCACAATGACATGGGTAATTTTTTTTTAATTTACTTTGAATCGAGTATTTGGATTTGTTATTTATTTCATTTCCTTCGTATTACGTTAAAATAGGGGGAAATACAAAATACGGGGACTGCTCTTTATTTTATTTTATTTTATTTGATGAACCTAATTCAAGTTTTAAATAATAATTACCGATTTCGTGGATGATAGCAATTTCATATCATATATTCAGCTTTTTAGTTTATTGCACATACTAAACTAAATTTATAGAATTACATATTCGTAACTTTTCTTATGAACTTAGGTATATGTTTCGACACTCTTAAATTTATGCATGTTAGGGCTTTTAACAAGATTGTCATCTATGTGAGCTTATATAAATTAGGAAAATTATCAAAAATCTATAAACTTATTGCAATTGTCTCGATTTAATTCAAAAAAAAAATTAGCCGATTCAATTCTAAACGTTTTTCATTTGTGCCATTCAGTCCTACATCCTTTTCTTTTCAGTTAACTTTGGCCGACTAGCGCTAAGGAAGGAGGAGGAGGAGGAGGAAGATTTAGAACTTTTTGGATTGCCACGTCAATGCGATTGACGTCAACGTCAGCACCGACTGGCCAAAATGATAAGATGAATTGAATTCGTACAAATTCAAAAAGTTTAGGACTGAATTGGTACAATTACGATAGATTTAGAACTTTTGAGTAATTTTTGCATTAAATCGTCTATCTATTGAACCAGACTAAGGGTTTGTTCCCATTTAAGGGCCCTCCAATTTTACAATTCAATTCCTTTACTCACAGAAAGGAAGGAAAAAAAAAAAAGCAAAATTTCACTTTGCAGAGTATTTTCCCTCTAACCAACTCACCATACGCCGTCGATGTTATGTAAAATTTTCGCATCATCTCCGCTTCTAATCATTTTCAAGAAGATTTATAGCAGAATAGCCAAATTCATTGAGGCTCCGTTAATAATTTAAGAAAAAATATAACGATATCTACAATGAAAAATATATTTCATTGACTAATTATTTCAAATAAGATCATTTTCTGAAAAGAAAGTTTTTTTTTATTTTTTTTTTCGCAAAATAAATATTACCTAGTATCTGGTGGTCAAAACTTAATATACTGCTTACTTTACCCTAAACAAATAAAAAAGGTTACCAAGTATTTTAAGTATCATGAGCCTAACTCTAGGAACATCATTCGAGAGGAAGGGACCACTCATTGACAGAAAAACTCTGCATCTCTTATTGCAGATCATCTCATTATCGACTTCCACAATCAATATCCTCTGCCAAGAAGCGATAGAGAGAGCGGGTTATCCTACAAAGCCCGCGATTCATCGATAGAGAGCAGGTTACATTCTACAATGCCTACGATTCATATGTACAGAAACGGTTCTACGTTAACATTCCCTATCTCCGGCATCGGCATCGGACTTGTCAGCAGATTAATTCTCAGAGAGCATAAACTTTTTTAAACTCGCTGTTCAAAATTTCCGAATCCGACATCATCATCGACATCGACAATGACTTCGACCTGCTACTCATGGACGACCTCCGGATGCTCCTCAACTTATAAGCCTCTACACGGTGCATGATCACCCAGTAGCACATCGTCCCTAAAGTCGCCATCATGATCACGGCTCCGATCACGGTCACTCCTGCTGCCAACGCCCAATCATGCTTCCCCACCACCACGTAGCTCAGCGCGAGGAATGCCACCGACACCATCACGCACGCCAACCACATCAACTTGTTGATGACCGCCATCATTTGCTTCTTCGCTTCCGCTCAATGACCACCACTGACGTCTGCACCACCACGACTGCCAGAGATATGAAGAGCGCGATGGCATCGAATATGAAGAAGACGAGGAATTCAGGTTTCGGAGCAATGTTTGCTTCTCCGACAGAGTGCTTGTACGGGACATCCTTAGGGTCATCGGCATACTGGCCTGGGACACTGAAGATAGCGGCAAAGGCCACTGTGGCAATCAGGACAGCCACGACCGTTGTGGAGTTGATGGCGTTGTTGAGGCCCTCCGAGTGCAGCTTGTTGAGCCGCTTGGCAATCCCCTGCACTCGTCTCCTCGTTTGTCTCGTGTGCTCCAGCTGGTCGTGCACCTCATGCTTTATGTCGCTCACGGTTTGGTTCAACTCCCGGGCCCCAGTCGGTGTTGGTGGATTGATAGATTTAGCACTAGGAACGCCATGGTCCCGCAGGACAGCAGCAATTTCGGATTGGCCAGCTTTCTCGGCAGTGTCCAGGGCGGTCTCTCCAGATTTGTTAACCGCTGTTTTCTCAAGATCTGAGTGATTCAGAAGCTTAGAGAGAATCTGCAAGAGTAGCAGCAGCACATGAGTTGATATGATAGAACTCTACCGAGGCAACGGATCACATTACCCTGTCCATTCCATGCCTTTACGCTTTCGGAAAACCCAAAAACTAAATAGTTTTATAGGTAGCCTGCCTAAAGCCAAGACGCTTATTGGACAGATGCTAGTCTCTCCATTGCTTCAAGATGGCAATCTACAGGAGAGGATTATACAAAAGACAAACCCGTGCCAGCTTATGTTGCACAGAAGAAAGATTCTCGAAATAGCAATTATGGAGCATCTTCTATGCAATAAGGAATTTAATCAGCACAACCATGCCCATCCCATGAATTCCTAAAACTCTGTGAGTTACGCTTTGTATCGTGCGAATGCTAAATTTTGATAAACACAACTCTCGAAATTCTGTACTTCGCAGAGATTTGCAGCTTCAAAGCATTCACACGAGCAGCTCCGCGATTGTGGGCATGAGACAGAGGCTATTTCTTTCCAAGACATCATCCATCCAAGTTCTATGAAAGCACTTTGCTTGTAAACCATGGACAGCTATAAACCCCAAAGTAAGCCAGATGCACTTTTTAGATAATTGACAAGGATCAGTTCCAAATTGCAGTTAGTCATTTGTAAAGCTACCTTCCCCAGTTCGAGGCACCAAAAAGGATGACACGTTTCTTTTCTTTTTGAGCGCCTTCAGA
Source organism: Psidium friedrichsthalianum (assembly GCA_019149425.1). NCBI lineage: Eukaryota > Viridiplantae > Streptophyta > Magnoliopsida > Myrtales > Myrtaceae > Psidium > Psidium friedrichsthalianum. The sequence goes on from JAGVVM010021608.1 coordinate 21,342, forward strand.
GGTCTGAGCAGTACATTCATCTAACTGCAGTTGCTTAGCATATTTTGGTTTGTTTTATAAGTGAAATCGAATACAGAAAAAAGAGAAGGCCAGAGTTTTTGTACCTGAGCTCGAGCCTTTCGTGTTGCTATATGCAATGCAGTATTCCCTTATTATCAACCATGTTAAGTGGAGAAGGATCCAAATTCAAGAGCTCCTCGACAAGATCGGTACGCTGTCCCTTGACTGCCATGTGAAGAGCCGTTTGGCCCTTCTTATCACACATGGTTGCTAACCCCGGTTCTTTGCTTAGAAGGGCCTTCACGACCTCCAAATGCCCATTTCTCGCTGCCGAATGCAAGGCCGTTTTCCCGTTGTTTCTTGTGATTGTGGCCAGGTTTCCACATTCCTCCAAGAGGAAATTCACCACTTCGAAGTGGCCTTGTGCGGCGGCAGTATGCAGCGCCGTGGTATTAGCCGAGTCAGTTGTCATCGAAAGCTCGTGACTCTTCTCGATGAGAATCTTTAACACATCTGCAAGAGAAAGAAACCCAAAAGATCAATACCGAAGTTCTACTTCTATAAACTTGAACACCAGATGATGCTAAAGCAAAACGAATTCAATATGAACCACAAATCATTGCTTTTTATCTATGCTATTCCCTTGTTCTTTTCCTTCAAATCCATTACACACAAGGACGACTAAACAACATTCATCAGACGCTGCTGATGTTAAAACAGAACGCATATTTTCCCTTCAAATCGTTGGCCTTCGGAACGGAGCTTACTGTAATCGATGCCAATAAAATACAATAATCAATGACTAGAAGCACAGGCGATGAGAGCCTCACCCAAGTCTCCTTGCTTTGCAGCTATGTGAAAAGCATCATATCCACTCTTTGCCTTGATTCCAGCTGAACCGATATCGTAGTACCCCATCAACTCCCTCACCAGATCAACATGGCCACTCTCAGCCGCAACATATAATATGGTTTCACCGGATTGATTCTGCTTGGTCAACAAGCCGTTCAGCTCCTTCTCTCCGGACTCGGATAGTGCATTCAATAGGGACTCCGAATCCCCAGCTCTCGCCACCAAATGCAACGGGGTGTCGTCTCGCTTCGCCGTCAACTGTTTGGACATCTTCTTCCTGGGGAAGCTCTTTTGCCTCTCCAGTGCTGCCATCCCAGATAGCGCTCTTGACACGGATACAGCAACAGTGAAAACCAAGAAACTCTCAACTGTTTGTCAACCCCAGAGCAAATCACTTCTCGGTGCTTCTTCGTGGAGCAATTGATAAGACCAAATAGAGACCGGGGACTTGGATTCCTTGGACACCCCCAAATGATGCCCTCACGTATTCTGCACCCAAACGAAAAAAGGATTAAATTGATGAATACTCAAAATACATGCTTGTGAGAGATGGAACGAAGACAAGGGCAAACTCATCTCTATCTGGAGATGAGCCTGTTCGCTGAGTTAGTGGGGAGAGAGAGAGAGAGAGAGAGAGAGAAGATTGTAAATGACATGACCATTATGAAGTTGAACAAAGCAGCATGATGTGAATCGAAGGACAAAAATTAGACGGTCAAAGGTTCACCTGAGCTTTGGAATACGGAAAGTCTCTCTCTTTCTCTCCCCTTATCTTCAATCCAGACGCTGAAGAAGTGGGTAGAAAGAGAAAAACAAGAAACCGATGTTAATCATTGGGGGGTTGAAACCGAAGAACCCACACAACTGTGGCGTCGAAGACTTTCTCAATCGGCTGGGGTAACAGAAGGTTAATAGAAAAAGCCCAGCGACTCGCGAGTAAGAGAGCTCAGTGAGGTCGAACAGCTATGAATTCATGGGGCTTTTTCAAATATTTGACGATGAATGAACAAGAAAGATGATGAAGAAGAAGAGGAGGAGGAGAGAGGATAGGGGAGAATGAGAAGAAAAACAGAGAGACGCAAGCTGAAAACGTGCTCTTTGTCTCTTGCGGAATAAATCATAGTGCGGTCACCCGTTGCCACGCTAGCCATCGCAGGGGCTGGGACCCACACAGTCCAATGATCTTTCGTGGGAGATCTAACGGTCGATTCTTTGCGGCACTGGTTGCTGGCCTGCCGTATGATCAAGATTCGCCAAATTAATGAAAGTTTGGCATCATCGAAATTTTTTAAGGTTAGATTATAGGATTCACGTGTCATAATGTCGTGGTAGACGCTTTGAAATTTTCGAAAGTTAGATATTTATGTGGATGAGCGTTTTCTTATAGAGAAAAAAAACTCTCGGCAATCCTAATTTTTTCATGGATTTATTGCGTTCTGGGGAAAATTTTTTTAGCAATTATCGTAACTTGTATAGCCTCCTCTTTCAAGTCGCAATGGTTGAGATCGTCGCTCCACCAAATTCAAAGCACGATCTTGAGGGGGTCCCTTAAAAGTGATGTTTGATGGTTGATAACTAACGAATACCGAAAAAAAATAAAAAGTTGACTAAATAGTAGGCACTCTTTTGGTGCATACTAAAAAGAGACTTCTCAGTGTGCGCTTTTTGACAAAGCTGTAGTTACTAAAGAAGATTCTCAGCGTGTGTCCATCACTTATGATAATTTAAATTTCGGTGATCGGTCGTCGGTGGCACTACGATGTTATGACAAATTTATTCTTGTAGAATGAGCAATTCTTTACAAACTGTACCAAGTTCATTAATTTTTTAGATTTGCACTAGATCGTAATTCTTTTTTGGGGATTGGTTTTGTCCTAGAGTTATGCATTTCTCTTTTATGTGAAATGAAAATTTTCTTTTGATTGAAAAAAGAAAAAAGAGACCTCTTAGTCCGAGGACACGAGGAAGGTGAACCAAAATAGTATTTAACAGTTCATTTTGATTGACTATACTCTCAACACACCCAAAGAAATATGTCAAATTTACTCTTCTTGACATTTCACATTTATAGCGAGGACGAAGCTCTATTGACATTTGTATAGCTTGTGGACCATCAAATACTCCTAATTATTTAGACTTAATTTAAATCTCGAGATTATGATGTATTAGTTGAACATAGTACGGGGATTTGCAGGCCATTGAGATTGATTGAGATATCGCAAGTCACCATGGATCGAATAACAATAAGACAATCTAACTCCTAAACCAAATTCTTGCGAGTCGAAACTAGATATGATTTGATACGCGTGTGAGGAGATACTATTATGAAATTTTAAGCAAAACATAAGAAAATTCCAAGATTTCTTTTTTATCAAAAGAAAGATTTGATGCATTAATCAGAATAGTAGTCGAGAGGTACATCAAAGGCTTTCAAATCTATCAAATCCCAAATAATTGCAAAACAAAATAAATGTCAGAAAGGAACTAAGAAAGCAGGATTTGTAGCCTAAAGCACACTTCCATCCTTCAATTCCTTCGGAACATATGTGTCGTCATAAACGATTCATGGCTGATCACAAGATTTAATTATGAGTACACACCAAAATCTTTCATGCCATTTGCAAGAACTTACTGTGCACGCCCAAGTTCAACATCTTTATCACCATTGCTGTGCAGAGATATCAAAATCAATATATTAAAAGAACATATGTCAAATACCCGTAAGAAATTCCCAATTTGCTTCGAGAGACTAAAACCCCTAGATCTTAACCTAAATCTAGATCGAAAAAGTAGAGCGGCTTAATCTCGAAGAAGCTGTGAAACCATTTACGACCATCATCCTCGGTGGCTGTCAAATGGCCGAATTGGTCTTTACGTTCAATCAATATCAACTGCATAAATTTATTTACACGCACAAACTCACGAAACAGATCGAAAGAGAGAGAAAGAAAAGACAGTTAAGCAAAAAAAGAAAAGTAAATCAGAGACTGAAATATGAGGAACCACGAATGATTATTTTCAGACTTGAGAAATAATGCGTAGGCATAGATAGAATGATCGAACTTTAGCATTAGGCCTATCTTTATTGTGGCAATATCTGTTGGAAATATGGTGTGTTTGATGGGTGAATGAGAAATTGTTTCTCAAAGAGCATCCTTGAGTTGGAAGTGGGAAACACTAGTCCCACATTGGAAAGAAAGAAGGCCTTCAAGTGCTTTATATATGGTTACACTCCTTTGGAGTGGTAACATAACAACAAAGTGTTATGCCTCGCGCGCAGGCGCAGGGGGTGCAAATCTCGGGCCTCAACGAAGGTTCGACGAGGGCGCATACGCACGACCTGCGTACACGAATGCGGACCAGAAAAATGGGTCTCGCGACTAGCCCAATTTTGCATCATGGCTCAACTTTCTTTTTTCCAAATGTTACGGATTTTGTAACGGCAAATGTTAATGGATGATTTTGTAACGATGCTTTAATGCGAGCTCAGAAGCAGAGTATGTTTCGGATGAGCTCAGAAGCAACGTTCAGATTCAGAAGCAGCTCTCGCAGGTTTATAACCAGCGTTCAGAAGCAGCTCGAGCGGGGTTCAGATCCAGCGTTCAGAAGCAGCTCGCGCAGGTTCATAACCATCGTTCAGAAGCAGCTCGAGCGGGGTTCAGATCCAGCGTTCAGAAGCAGCTCGCGCAGGTTCATAACCAGCGTTCAGAAGCAGCTCGAGCGGGGTTCAGATCCAGCGTTCAGAAACAGCTCGCGCGGGGTTCAGAACCAGTGTCAGAAGCAGCTCGTGCAGGGTTCAGAAGCAGCTCGCGACGCTCAGAAGCTGACCATTTGTAACGTTTTGGAATGTCATTACATTACGGCAGTTACAAATGGCAGAGTTAATCATCCATTATGCCAGAAACGGCAGAATTAATCAACCGTTACACCGTAACAATTACAAACGGCAGATTTAATTGTCGGTTATGCTACAACAGTTACAAACGGAAGATTTAATCAGCCGTTATAAACTGTTACGCCATATTATTCCGGAATAATCCCTCTACTCATCTTATAAATAACTGGTTTTCTCGTTCTTATTGATGCGCGCGAGCATTCAGATTCTGACTCAGTGCAAAAGGGTTTTGTTCTCCCTGTTTTGCTTTGTTTTCTGCTTGTTCCATGCATTGGTTTTTCGATAGTGTTCAAACACCAGTTTCTTCAAGTTCGCCGAAAGCTCTGAGGTTCTGTGCTCACCTCCTAGCTGTTAATCGTTGTATCCTGGGAGACAGACGTTCACGAAACCTCAAGCACAGAGTTGAGGGAACGAATCTGTTTTAAGGAAACTGTGTTGAACACAGGCCTCGGTTTATATCAAGTGTCGATCTCACGATTTCC
>JAGVVM010021609.1:0-19743 GCA_019149425.1 Psidium friedrichsthalianum
CCTCAACCTTCTTTTCAATAGGCAATTTTCTTGTTAAAAAGAATCCTAAAAAACGAGAAAAGTGTTGGAAATTGGTGTGTTTTGAGGTGAATGAGAAATTGTTTCTCAAAGAGCATCCTTGAGTTAGAAGTGGGAAACACTAGTCCCACATTGGAAAAAAGAAGGCTTTCAAGTGCTTTATATATGGTTACACTCCTTTAGAGTGGTAACATAACAACAAAGTACTATGCCTCGCGCACAGGCGCAGGGGAGGTGCAAATCTCGGGCCTCAACGAAGGTTCGACGAGGGGCGCGTACGCACGACCTGCGTACACGAATGCGGACAGAAAAATGGGTCTCGCGACTAGCCCAATTTTGCACCATGGCTCAACTTTCTTTTTTCCAAATGTTACGGATTTTGTAACGGCAAATGTTAATGGATGATTTTGTAACGATGCTTTAATGCGAGCTCAGAAGCAGAGTATGTTTCGGATGAGCTCAGAAGCAACGTTCAGATTCAGAAGCAGCTCTCGCAGGGTTTAGAACCAGCGTTCAGAAGCAGCTCGCTCAGGGTCAGAACCAGCGCTCAGAAGCAGCTCGCGCAGGTTCATAACCAGCGTTCAGAAGCAGCTCGAGCGGGGTTCAGATCCAGCGTTCAGAAGCAGCTCGCGCAGGTTCATAACCAGCGTTCAGAAGCAGCTCGAGCGGGTTCAGATCCAGCGTTCAGAAGCAGCTCGCGCGGGGTTCAGAACCAGTGTTAGAAGCAGCTCGTGCAGGGTTCAGAACCAGCTCGCGACGCTCAGAAGCTGACCATTTGTAACGTTTTGGAATGTCATTACATTACGGTCGTTACAAATGGCAGAGTTAATCATCCATTATGCTAGAAACGGCAGAATTAATCAACCGTTACACCGTAACAATTACAAACGGCAGATTTAATTGTTGGTTATGCTACAACAGTTACAAACGGCAGATTTAATCAGCCGTTATAAACTAACGCCTTATTATTCCGGAATAATCCCTCCACACATCTTATAAATAACTGGTTTCTCTCGTTCTTGAAAAAGTGCGTGAACATTCAGATTCTGACTCAGTGCAAAAGGCTTCTGTTCTTCTTCGTTTGCTCTGTTTTCTGCTTATTCCCTGCATTGGTTTTTTCGATAGTGTTCAAACACCAGTTTCTTCAAGTTCGCCGAAAGCTCTGAGGTTCTGTGCTCACCTCCTAGCTGTTAACCGTTGTATCCTGGGAGACAGACGTTCACGAAACCTCAAGCACAGAGTTGAGGGAACGAATCTGTTTTAAGGAAACTGTGTTGAACACAGGCCTCGGTTTATATCTAGTGTCGATCTCACGATTTCAATTTCGTGTTGAAAAATCTGTTCCATTGCTTATACCGTTCTACGAATTCTTTTTACAAGTGAATCTGAATCGTTCTGGAGTTGATTCTGAACTGATTACCAACAAAAAGTTCCCATGATAGTATCACGGAATCACCTTTCACAATCATTCTGCAAAATGTAATATGTACAGCAAATCTCCAAGAAAAGGAGACGGTCAAGCGTCAAATGCACCACAACCATCAAACTGTCCGAAGGAAAACCCCACTACTCCTCTTTGTCCCAAAATCAACTTTGTATATTGTTTAGGCCTTCACGACCAGTGAATGGACCAAATGATGAGCCTCAAAATTGGTATTCTCTTGTTCCTACCTACCCTCCAATCAAAATGGAACTCCATTTGTCCATTTAGCAAATTAATGTTTTTATCTTATTTTATATACTAAAGAATCTGACAAAGGAACATTGCGTGGTTGGCTCCTCCATCGGCGGAACCTCCCGACCTCCTGCCACTAACATTTTATAATCCACAAATTTGGAAACAAAACATTTTGATTTCGTTGATTTGACATTGTAGCTGTGACATCCTCAAATTCAACTGATGCACTGTTAGTAATTCTCGCTCTGAATTGATCAATCATAAGAGACTAACCAATAGGAAAAGGCTATTAAAGAATCAAGTACGAACGACCTGAGAACTCATCCACGGATTGATAATTCGACCATAAGGATTGACAAGGGACAATTTTGAGCCATTATAGATTGATCCAAGAACAGTAATAGAATGCTTTAGTATACAATCGGATTGCGGGTGATTTCACTTGACCCACTACATGGATTGCGAATGACTTTGAACCAATTCCTAATGATCGTGTACGTTGGAAGTAGTGATTGCACCCTTGCAATTACATGACAACCGAGGTCGTCCATGGCTCGAGAATGCTTAAACGTGGATTGATGTTGAATCAATCACGGGACAATCTTATAACTCCTAAAAGCTTCCCGTTAGCTTGAGATATATTATAGTCGCAGTCAATCAATTTTGAACATGAATTAAATTCAATTTGGGTATCGAATCTTCAAGGATTTCATGACTAAGTTTTTGGACGTTGCCTCATTGGGCGATCTATTTATCAGTTTGCTCAAGACTCTTGGGAAATGGTCATTGGACCGAGATTTGGAGTCCACAAGGAAGTTGGGCTGAGAAAGGGCCCATTGGGCCTCAATCCCATTAAGGATTCAGCCAAGTGGGCCTAGGGGAAGCCCAAGTGGGCCCAATTGAGTCCATTCAAACTAAAGCTCATTGAGCCATTCTAAAGCACAATCCTAATTCTTTCAAGCCCAAATTTATTTTATACGAACCCGTATAAATACTAGCCATATGCACGTATAGGTCATTTTACTGAGTTTTATGAATTACCATTTTATCCCCTTGATGAGAAATGACCAAATACTCTCCTTGTATTTATGGATTGAGACAAAATAACATTATGGAAGAAAACTTTGGTGGCTTGGTATTAATGAGGGGAACTTGACTTGGGGATGAGGCTTTCAAGAGGATATTTCTCACTTTGGATCTCTCTCCTCTCTCTTCCTCTCACCTCACGCCCTACCTCTCTCCCTCGACCCTCTCGGCCAGCCCCTCCACCAGCCACCACAGCCCACCTTTGGCCATTTTTTTGGCCAATTGGAGCTCCATCGATAGCTGCCATGGCCTCCCATTGCCGAACACAACCCGTTCGAGCTTTTTCCGCGCTATTTCAAGCCCCCATTGTGCAAATCAGCCCTTTTGATGCTGTGCAGCCGTTGATCCACTATACAAAGTCGTTTCGTGTGGTTTTTGAAGCAAGTCATGTGTACCCTCCCCGCTGCCATCGCACCTGTGTCTTCGGATTCACCATTGGATGAGTTTTCGCCATAATCCCTCAATTAGTATGTTAAACTTGATTAGGACGTGATTAAATTATATTAAGTACGTTTAGTGCTAATTAAGTGGGGATTAGTTGATACAATTGAAAGGTTTATGATTGAATTAGTATAAATGCAATAGGTATAGGACTTTTTAGTACTTTTTTCAATTGCATGTGTTAGTTAAATTCAGACCTTTATCCTATACGGGTGGGCGGTCTTGATCCATATTTGAATTTGTGACCTCCATTTAAGTTCTAAAATCCATTGATGTCTAATCAACTATACCAACTATATCAACCTTGATAGGCTAATGATTAATAGACAAAAAAAAATGGCTAATGATTAAAAGCTTATTTGCAATACAAGTATCATATAAATGTCATCTGTTGTATATGAGTGTTTGTCATGGTCATTTGAGGAACTGGAGGAATAAAAGTTCTGAGCCTGGAGATAATAGCATTATTGGCACATGAAAAATATATACTAGGTAATGCCGCTTCTTATTTGGATGAGATATGATTCAAAATGAAAATAAGAATATTAATTAGTGCTAATATAATATGTGTTGCAGATGATACATTTTATATCGATCCAACCGACTTTTATTTTTGCCCTTGATTGATAATTAGCGACATGGTCAACTTAGGGATGTCAATGGGTCAGGTCAGATCCTCATCATACAATTCCCCAGCAACATACAATTCGGAGTCGAAGCCAAAGTGTGAAGATTGTGCAAAGGCGGGGAGCAGTTATTGTTCTAATATTTGTAAAATAAACGTGAAGCCGTGGTTAACTTCTGAAGGGTTCAGGCCGAAAACGTGGCAAATGGCCCAATTGAAAGCAAAATCTGGTTGGGGTACTTGATCAAATAAAGAAAGAAATGCTTGACCTACATGGAATGAGGACAACATTTACCTCTGTTCATTGCAAATGCAGTAGTGAAAGTGAGCTCAACCCATCGAGAAGATTAACTTGAACTTACTTCATTCTGATTCAATTAAGCTTTCTTTACTTGTTTGGCCGAACAAAAGGCTTTCTCAGTGCATGTTGAACTTTCTATGATGGATCGCAAGAGGGATACAAAATTCACTCTAGTCTGATCGAACATTTGGTTCATTCTTTCTCTCCACATATTTCACGTACATGTGCTATTGTTGACACTCTTTACTTTAGCTATAGGTAGAGCATATATGCTTGAGCATATACGCACCGAGAATATATGTATGATTTGGTGAGTAATGAAATATGAAATATGAGTTACACGGACTAACAAACCCTAGTTATGAACCACATGATCAATGCGCGCACTGTGGCCCGGAGACACGGCTGGAAGTTGCCTAGACAGCACAGAGGCAATGGCTATGAGTCTTGTCGGTACTTAGCTTGGAGCTTTCATACATGTTTTGGGTCGTCGTCGTCGTCTTTCCCTTTTTTTTTTTTTTTCGTTTGCCTTACAACAATCTGTGCTATTCTTTATCTGCCTTTTGGAGGAAAGGGGGGGGGGGGGGGGGGGGGGCGGGGGGGGGCGGCCTAATTTCATGATCTTCATGGATGTTTATAGGGCTGAAAGACAATAGATTTTCTGTCTCTGTTGTGTGGTCAAGGCCTTAAGAATTGGCAAATCATTATAGTCACAGTAAGGGACAAGTAGGAATTGTATTCTTCGATGGAAAATATTGAAGGTGCATCTAGATATTCGTTAAGAATCGCTAATCATTTTTCAACATTTATTTCAAACTATTGCTTTCTTGAAATATATTGTTGTTCAATTTGCAAAATGTCTTAATACCGGGTGTTACTATATTCAATAGTTCTAGCTAGTTTCCCTGATATACTGGTCAAGAAGATAAATCCGCAACATAGAACAATAAATTAGTCAGAAAATATTATGTTGCTAAAATGTCTCATAAGTTGCCGATGGAGATAATTGTCCAAAAAGTTCGAAACATATTGCAATTTTTCCAATTCAATCATAAATTTGTTGATTTCACCCATTAAGTCCCAAATCTTTTCATATTTTTTCAATTGTATCTATCCAATCAATTTTGGCTTGAAATAGTCCGGTCATCCTAGAGGCATGACCAATGCTGACATAAATAATTCTTAATAAAATTTAGTAAATTTTCCAATTATTTATTTATTTATGTTTTTTGGAACTATTGCTAACGAAGGCCAACAACCCTCGCTTGGTCTGGGGGAGGGTGTCATCGCCCTCGCCTATGCCTAACAATGGTGGGCAAACAACCTCGCAAGCAACAGTTCTAAAAACAAAAAAGAGATGAAAAAAGTTTTAAAAAAAAGAACATAAAGAATAAAAAATAAAATTATTAAATGTAACATCCTGAATTTTGGACGTTTATAAGTTGAAATAATATTAGATTTTTGAGGATTAAGAGACAAAAATTGGACATCGCCTTGAAAGGCTCGAAAATTAGCCGATTGGTTTCGAAGTGCCGAGAAGAAAGGCAAATTATTGAAAGTGACCGTTCCCCCCCCCCCCCCCCCGGCTTGACCTAGACTCTATGGCTAGAGAGTGTTAGTAATTTTAGAGAGGCTAGAAAAATTTTACGACGAAATCCGGAGTCATTTTCCGATCGCGATTGAGCCAAATCAGCACCGATTGAGCCCCTGCTGGTCCTGAAATTTCACGAATTTCAAGAAATGTCTCGTCGGTCATCTTTTTGACCAATTTGACTAGTTTGACCCAAATTATTGAGGCCCAATCCCTTATCAGTCCAAAAATTCACTGATAGTCCAAAAATCGGTCGATTCGTTCAGCCTTACGTTGCTTTCGATGAATAGTAATCTCATTAATGCATCCTAGGGATAATATCTACTCTCTCTCCTCTCTTTTTCTCTCTCTCATCAGCAGATTCTCTCTCCTCTCTCTCTCTCTAAATTTCGAATCTCTCTCTCTCTCTCGGCCTAGTTTTCTGCTGCCAACTTCAACTGGCCGTCGACAGAAATCCAACCATTGGATCATCGTGATTTTTCGGTATGTTATATTTCATTGTCTTGTGGTTCTTTTCCAACTTGAATCACTTCGATCCGAGGTCGTTTGGCCTTTCGAATCTGCTTTGACATTTCAATCGACGAATCTGTTTTAGATTTCCAGATTTTGGATTTTGGTTCCCGTTGATATATATCAACCCGGCTGTCCCTAGAACCCATATTCATGTCATAATCTTGTTTTCCAGCTCGATTTGGTCTTGTTTTAGCCCTTAAACAGCCCCGATTCAAACTAAATCCACCGTCGTCGTCGTTGCCGTCGGTCATCGCCACTTCTCAGCCACATCCTCGGCTGGTTTCAACTTTGTTTAGGTAATTTATACCTCTATTTCTCTATTAGAATATTATACATGCCATGGACTAGCTCTAGGGTCCGATTCGAGGTAAATCGATTTAGGAAAAATTGCCGGAATTGGCGTATTTGCGCAAATTAAATTCTGTGGGGCTGTGAATATTCTGTGGATTGGTGAAATGTTACTATCCATATTTGAATGAGGCTGTTTGAGGTGGTGGATGTGGGTCCCGCGAGGTTCGGGTACCGAAAAAATGGATTTTTGAGACTTTTATTCAAAAACGGGCCAAATAGTATTTTGAAATTACTGTTTACGAACCATCCAAACACTATTCACGTGCTGCCCAATTTGATTTTGATTTGAAAGTGACAAGTTTTGTGGGTCCAATGTGGTTCGAGTACCGAAAAATGGGTTTATGAAGCATTTTATGCAAAATCGAGCATGAACAATATTTTATGTTACTATTTCAAATATTTGGAGCCCGTGTTTGTATTGAAAATAATATTTGAGGATTACCAACGTATACTTGAAATTGATTATTTGATCATTTTAGGTCCCACGTGAGAAATTGGGCATTTTTAATAAAATTGAGCACATGAAGGAGATTGATTGGTTTGACCATTGTGTCGGCCATGTAAATTGAAATATTTGGGCACGTGTTTTAAGTTATGGCCTAACGTACTTGGCCAAGGTTTTTGCCCAATTGAAATTGGCATTGTTTCGTATGCATGATTGAAATATTTGGACTTGTATTTGAAATGTGGCCTAACGTACTTGGCCTATGATTTTTGTCCAAATGAATTTAAAGGATTTTATTAGCTTGAAGGGCTAAAGCGATGGATTTCGTATGTGAAACGTAGCCATGGAGGATGGCCCTGAGGTGCCTATATGACATGGGGAATTGGAGGCATAAGTGTGCCGACCTGAGGTGCCTATATGACACGGGTCGAGGATGGCCCTAAGGTGCCTATATGACACGGGTCGAGGCACAGTGCGCCCTGAAGCATTTGATGCGGGGTAGCTGGAGTGATAAGGTGCCAACCTGAGGCGTCCCACACGCGGGTCGAACCTGATGCGCCTATATGACGCGGGTCAAATTGGCTACTAATTCGCGGCTCAAAATTGAGCGTGCTTGCAAATGTATTTGCATTGATTGTCCTGGATTGGACTTATTTGTTTTATAACTTGGCCATTTGTGGCGTGCCATTAATTGACAGTTTTATGTGATATTCTGATTTTATGGTCTTGGATTAGACTTGAACTATCTTTTTATAAATGACCATTTTTGGCGAGTTTTCATTTGGGCGTTGCCCTTGATTTTGGCCCTACGAATTAAAAATTGACTCTGTGGTTTGATTGCCTGGATGAGGCATGGAGTTGGGTCTGAGGGTGTTTGGTATTCTGAGAAGGGATTTAAAGGTTAGCTTGCTGAAATTTATTCTCATAGGTAATTACCCTTATTTTTCAGACCCTAGAACATAAGCATGGCAGGGATACCACAAGATTTGATATCCAAGTGGTGGAGTACCCAGTTGTCGAGGACAATTGATGGTGAATCAGTAGTTGCTGAAGAATGTGGTCGCCCTGGATTAGTTGTTGTCGTTAATATTTGTAAAACTGATATTGATATATAATATGGAGCTGAGAATGTGTAATATATGAGGTGTTATGGTTGGCTAGTCCTTGCTCATTCATTGTCAGGGGTAAGGTATCTCTTCTGCTAGCGTTAATTTGGATATTAAGGTTTTTTTGGGTCGGCGATAGTCCTGGGATGTCACATGTATCGACCGTCATTGCGCAGATGTCGCGCGCTCGTGGAGGTTCGAGGCGTGACATTAAAATTTGTCCACATCAATGCTGGATGGTCGAGTTCATGTGAGTGATTTTTGGCCAAAATTGGATGGATGGATGAACTCAATAGAAAAATGTAAAAAATTTTAGGACTCAATTGATAACATTAAAATATTTATGACTAAATTGACAAAATTGTAATAAGTTCATGAGTTTTTGGGCATTTTTTTCCATGATTTCCATGATCGGAATCCAATTATCGCTATTGGACGATGAAATAGATTTTGAAATTTATCAACATTTTCCAAAAAAAAAAAACAAAATGTACTGTTACTCTCCATTGCCTGATTGAAGTTTAATTTTCTTTTGTCTCGACTTTGTAATATGGATCAGTATAAAAGTTTCAAGTCTTCATGGCCCATTGAAATATTAATTGTCTTGTGATTATTATTTATAATTTTTCTCGTGTTGTGGAATAAAGGCTACAAATTGAAGATACATATGAAATTAGAAGAACCAAAACCAAAGGACGAAAGCAAAGAAAAACTCGATAAAAAAGGAACTTTGAGGAAGAAATAATTATTTCCGTACTATGGTACAAACGGCTTCAACGGATATTTTAATCATAGGATATAAATTAAAAATTTTAGAATTGAATTGGCTAAATTGAAAAAATTTAGGATGAAATTGACAGAAGTGCAATAAGTTTAAAACTTATTTGATGAATTTTCCATTAGAAAAAATTTAGGACTAAATTGGCAAAAGTGCAATACGTTTAAAACTTATTTGATGATTTTCCCGTCAAAGCATCACTCAGAAGTCCAAATAAGTTTAAAACTTAGATTTGTTTTCCTGTGTTGTTTCGGAGACATTCATGTCGTAGTTTCCACGTGTAGGGCACTAGTTATATGCGGAGAGAACTCTAAAAGATAGTCATATAGCTAATGTTGGTCGGTTTCAAAACATTAGTTTAAGTATTCTACAGAAACATATGAAAATTCTGCAAAATATATCTTATGCAACGTTCCAGGTCAAAAGTAGTCATGTTGTTTTTCGTACGAGCTTCAGCAAATTTCATGTTACATCTCTGCCCATCATTCGTGCATGTATTTCCCATTTAAAATCTGGATATAACACAAAAAACTTCTATCCTGGCCACAACATAATATAACACTTGGGAAGATTGAGAAGAAAGTAGTACAACAGAAAACTGGAATATCATGCAACATGCAACGCATATGATAGCTGATGCACATTTCCAGAATAATCAGCACAACGGACATGTATTTCATTAAATAATTACATAGTTCAATACCAAATTGACCGATAATATCATACACACCGAGAAGAACCATTTCCAGAGGAACTGAAGAATAACATATTGCTACATTGCCTTAAACCGCCCCCCCCCCCAAAAAAAAAAAACATGTTGGGACCTGAGACCTAACTGAACCAGAATAGACAGGACTTGCACAACACTGCTTCAACTTTCGATTTTTCAAGTACTGAGGCTTTTGGTTCCTCATTCTTGCTTTGAAAAACATGGCCGACACCGGGGCTGTGACCTGGCCTGGTGGATTGGAAATCGCCTGGTGTATCCGTAACAGTCAGCCTTTCCTCATTGCTGCTTGTTACATATGTCTTGAATTTTTTATGGTTGGGTCGGTTGATGACCCGACCCAACCCGACATACCCGATGCTTTTTTGTGCGACTCGAAAAATAGAGATTTAGTTCGCGACGCGGAGAGTTGGGCCGATAGGCCCAACTCGTAGCAAGCGAATAAATCTCAATGGGGTACGCCGTATGTCGCGGGGGGTTCGGGGACGTAGCCCCCAACCGAAATTTTTGGGGGACCTATTTATACTGCGTTAGGGTTTCTTCACCGAAGTAAGTTTTTCTTTGTTTTGAGAGAGTTAAGTGAGCCGTGTGTGCTTTGTAATCCTTTCTCTCTCTTGATTATCTAGTGGAATTGAATTTGCCTCGCCCGTGGACGTAGATCACTTTGTGATCGAACCACGTAAATCTTGTGTTCTGTGTTCGTTCTTCGTATTTATTACAACACTGCTCATAGATTTCGGTCCAACAGCTTCCTTCTTTAAGCCAACGAAAGAATGGCCCACTCCGGGGTTGCTCCCGAGGGTGTCCGACCTAAATATCGATGAAATTTCAAGTTAATGGATTGTCAGGTTAATCAATTAACTAACTTAATTCGGACTCTCATTCGTCCTACCGAATCACAACTTTAGTTCAATATTTTAACATGCGAAGATTTTCAATAGGAGTCGTCACTAATCGTTCTTGGTAAGTCATTTAGAAACTTAAGTAAATTAGCTAGATTACTTCTACGAACCAGAGATTCAAAGTCCGGGGACTTGATTATGCTAGATTACTCTAACGCCCTTTCGGTACAATTTTATTTCATGAAAAATCATTTGAGAAGGGAACATTCATCGATTTTAACCTAAGTCACTAACAAAGGTTATCATGCGGGTGCACAACAATTAATTGAACATCTAGAAACCAAGTAAGCTCAGGGAGCATGTGCCACACAAAATATTTTTTTTGTTAGTTAAATTCTTTGCTTTATGAATGCATGAAAAGTTATACTATATGCAATGCATAAAATTACTCTAAAATGTAATGGCATAAATTAAATGCAAATCTAAAAAAATTCAAATGACATGACACAAAATGACGTGGCAAAAAATGACATGACACAAAATGACATAGCAAAAATGACATGGCATATGCGAATATGACACACGGATGCGGACATGACATGCAAATACGGTATGCGAACATAAAATATATGGATATGACATACGTACGTGTTCAGTAACAGATATGTTACAAAACAGTCAAAGAAATCTATGATTTCACAAACAAGTTCGATAATATAATGTAATAAAAAGATGCAACATAAAAAGCAGTAAATAAAGATAAACATTAAAATTCCCGAAGCCGAAAAGAGGAAGTAAGTTAACGACTTCTGTGCAGTGTTACGACCTCCAGCAGGTAGCTCAGCCTACCGATTCTAGGGTTTCATAATGTGGAAATGAAAAAAGATAGAATACAGAAAATCTTTACACCACCACGTAAGAGGCAGAGCCTGCCGCATCTAGGGTTAGGATCTTTTAAGTTAACGATTTCTATGCAGTATTATGACCTCCAGTAGTGGCTCAGCCTATCGATTCTAGAGTTTGATAATGTGGAAATCAAAATACAAAATATGAAATGCATGATATCCTTGCACCACCAAGTAGGAGGCAGAGCCTACCGCAATCTGGGTTCGAATCTTTTTAAGTGAAAAATGCAGAAAATTGCAATACAATACAAAATGTGGATACGAAAACATACGAATACGATATGGCATAATCGAAATTTAAATCAATCTATTTAGGCAACGAAATTATCTAAGATTTTAATGGTTATGATCGTTCCCTAATCTGACGGATTTGATTGCTGAATTTGGACATCGTATCACCTTATGAATCAAGATTGCGGCTCGAATGACGAGAGAAACTTGTGACTTGTGTTGATCGATAGAGGAATTAGTAATGGGAACACTTAGCTTTGAGCTCCCACCATCTTCAAGATTCTCTTTGGAAAAGAATTCTCTCTCTTTTTGATTTTTTCTTTCTCTCAAATTTTTCTTTGATCTCCCAAAACCCCTATCAAACATCCAAAATTTTATCTCCAAAAAAATCATCCTCTTCCAAGCTCCCTTCTTCCTCCTTTTATACCTCACTCATCTATTTCTCATTCTAATTTATCTACTAACTCTTCTTCATCTCCATCTTCTCTTCTCTATTCTCATCTTATTTCTCCATCTATTCTTCTCTATGTTCCTTTCTCTCTCAACTATTTTTCGTCTTCCTTCTCCATCAACTCTTCTCAATCTTCCCTTCTTTCTCAATCATCCTTTCTCCACCTTCCTTTCTAATTTCTCCACTAACTCATGTCACGCCCCGAACCCAATCGAGCTCGCGACATCCCTGCTCATATCGTAACGAACCCTGCGTACGCCTGGCCCACGAGTAGCGATGGCCCAGAATGTACATCGCTGCCAAGCTACGCTAGCGCACATTGGCAACTATCTGAAACCTGCGGAAGCGTGCCTTCTATACATGCATACATACACAAGATAATAGGGTAGTATGAAAGGACAAGAACACTTTTACAAAAGGTAATACATCATCATATATATAATCAAGCGTTAGATACAGACCCCAAAAGAAAACCTCATCTATGGTCATGCTATCTACGCTCTCAAAACTAGACCAGAAACAGCGGGACTCAGTCCACCTCAAGCTCCTCCTCGGGATCCTCCTCTGGGTCCTCCTCTGGATCCTCCTCGTCTGTGTCCATGGCGTCACCCTCCTCGTGACCATCGATCTCGGAAACGTCCTGGGGACGGCAGCTCCTGCAGTGGGTCGGGGTCGATCACCTCGCCACCATACTCGGCTGGCTGCAGCAGGATCGGGTCGTCCTCCATAGGGATAGGGGAGTCTCTCTGAGGTCCCTCAAAACCATACATGCCCTCTCTATACCAGACCTCGTATCTATGGGGTACAAGGTAGGGTCCACCCTGATCTACTAGTACAGTCGTCACATGCCTATGCCACAGAGTGGCGTGCATATCAAAATGGAGGGTGATCTGGGTATCCATCTGCACTGGCAATCCAAAAAAGCATCGGTGGCGCAGCCATCACGGGTGACCTGGATCTGTAGAAAGAAGGGCAACCACCGCCCATGAGTCGAAACTCAATAAGCTCACCACTAATCCTAACGTAGGATAGCGCATACTAGTGGGATCGGTCCTATCCAGTGGACTAGGTTCACGGTCCAGGGTTCGGACACTCTCAGTCCCCTCGGTACCAGGCCCTCAACGTACTAGTAGACAGGCAAGGCATATCAATGCAATTCAAGTTATACAGACGGGCAATAACGAGCAGTCACAACAATGCCATATGCAATGCAGCAGGTCTCAACCGGCCATGTCGGATCCCAGTGATCATACTCGGGCCTCAACCGGCCATAACGGATCCCAATGGATCATGCCCGTCTATCACTCCAAATCCCATCAGGGCTCACCCAACAGTGCCATTCGGCCATTTCCTCAACTGCGTATCTAACGCCTTACGTGGTTTCTCCCTTTTCCCTCCATTTCCCCGCGTATCAACGCCTCAGGGGCACCTTCTCTTGCCACATCTCTGGTGACACATGCCATGCTCTCAATGTATGCGGGGCCCACATGATTGCAACCAGCAAATCAGACATAGAGCATGCATGAAATGGCATATAAGCACAAGCACAGGGCACATCAAGTAATCATCAATTAATCACGCGCTCATCAGACCCCACTACAAGAAATCGAATGCCCCACACACAGTTCCTCAATTGGACAGGCATCAAGGCATACCTCATACCATTTCTCTGGTCAAGCCCATATAAATTGGAACCCTGTCTCAATGGACTCGATAACTCGGCCTAAGCCCAATCACCCATGTTAGTCCCCTGGGGTTAGTATCCCACGACTAATGGTTCAGTGCTATATTAACCCCTTGATTATAGTTGGATTAGGCTTAGCTTGGTTTAAGGCCCAGGTACAGTTGGGCCTAAAGCCCATTCTTGGGTCCAAGGCCCACAAGGGTATTTAGGTCTAGCAAGGTAAGTCGGCCCATTATGAAGTTTTAATCCCATTAGTCAAGTTGGGCCCATTAGGGTTCAAGATTAAATGAAGTGGGTTAGGCCCATTAGATCGAGTTGGGCTTATTAAATTAAGTTGGGCCCAATTAGTATCTAAGGCCCATTAACCAAATATAGGCCATGAATAAATTTTAAAGTCAATTATATAATTCAAGCCCATTATTATTAAATTTTCGTGTAGGGCCCAAGCCCATTTTCAAAAGTTAGTCAAATAGGCCCAATTAGTCCATTTTAGGCCCATTTAGTCATCCTAGGCCCATGTACATTAATGGGCCTCATAAATTAAGGTTCAAGATCATAAGTTGGGCCCATCCAATTCCAATTTTCGTCCATATAGGCCCACCATTACCATTTGGTCCAATTAGTTTAGTTTAGGCCCAATTAGAAATGAATTAAGTCTCCAAGCCCATTATTACTCTTTGGGCCCACTACATACACGCCTAGGTCCATCCAAATCAGCCCATTTTCAACATTTCAAGGCCCAATTGTAGCTTCCCAAGCCCTACACGCACCGCCCATGATATGCACACCATTAAACTAAAGCCCATTAGGCTGAATTACCCATATTATGCCATAATCACCTTAATTAGTCACTAACACAACCATCCACACATATACCTACTAGCCTAAATTAGGATTAGAGGATGGAGCTTACCTAATGAGGGCCGGGACGGACGGTGGCGGCTGGAATGGCGACGACGACGATGAGGGACACCGGGGCGGCCGAACGAGGAAGACGACGGCGACGAAGGACAGCGGCTGGAATGGGCCGAGAGAAAGAAGAGAATGAGGTTCGGCCGAGATCCATGGTGGCCTCACGAGGTCACGAAACAACAAGGGGAGGACTTAGGGGACTCACCGGGGCAAGGGAATGAAGAACGATGGTGAACGGCGCGACGGAATGGGGCGGCACGGGCGGCGGACGGGCTTGCACCGAGAGAAAGAGAGAGAGAGTGAGGTCGGGGACGACTTCAATGGTGGCCTTCAAGCCACGGGAATGAAGAGGCAAAAGGGCCGAGGGAGCTTACCACGACACGAGGAGGCCGGAGGGAGGGCGGACGACGGCCGGTCGGCGGCGAACGGAGCTCACGGGCGGCCGGCTCGGGCGGACAAGGAAGAACGAGGAAGGAGGAGAAGTCGGGGGAGAGAGGGAGAGAGTGGCCGAAAATCCAAAATGGGGGAGGAGAGAGAATGGTGATAGATTATAATCTATTAAACAAATGGGTAGTAGTTTTAATGGGTTAGGTGTAATAGTGACTTGGATTAGACTTGATTTCCTTGGAAATTGTGCCATGATTGATTGATTTGATTAACATGACACTTGATTGATTGATGTGACATCCGATTGATGTGACATCTGATTTGACTTGCCTCGATTTGCGTGCCAAATGCACCGATCGGGTCCCGAGCGCGAACGGATTTTGGACTGGATTTGGTGTCGGTCTATCGATTTTATTCTCAAAAATCCTAATTTGTCTCATTCTAAGGACTGAGCATTTACCAGGGGCATTTCGGTAATTTTCCATTCACGTCTTGCTTCTCGACGTGCACCGGCTGTCTGACCTTCAGACGACATTTCTGAAACTGAATCCATTTCTTCATTGCGTTCATCTTACTAATTCGATTGTCCATCGTCGAATTTCATTTGTGGTCAATTTCATTAAATACCGACCCTGTCTCAGTCTCAGACCAACGGGCGGCTGATTGAGAAAAATTCCCAGATAGCCTTTCCCCTTCGGTTGGTCATCCCAGGGTAGCTAATCCTGAGTGAGCGTCTACCAGAGTGTATTAACGAAGCATTTCCATTCGTTTAGAAATTTCGACAAATGGGTCGAATTTTCAGACTGTCACAACTCACCTTTTAGTTATTTGCAAAATAGTCCCTCAAGTTTTAAATATTTACATTCTAGTCTTTGAAGTTTTAAGTATTTACAATTCAGTCCTTGAGAAAATATTTCTTTAAATCCAAGCTTTCATAAAATTTTCAACAGATTTCCCCCATGCTTAGTCTAATCGCCTGTCAATTTAAGCTCATATCCTCCGCTACAAACAAAATGAGATGCATGAATAAATATGAAAAGTGATTTAATTATTTTTTGTAAGAACTAAAATTAGTTCTATTTTTTTTTATAAAAAATGGTTAGTCGAAATTTAGGTGTCAACACGGGGTTTGTGGGGGTGGAAATCATCCCTGTACACTGCCTCTGGCTTGCCTAAATTAGCCACCTGAACATGCACTGTAGGTGAAGAAACTGTTTTCTTTCCCGCATCAGAACGATCACCATTCCAAGGAGACAGGCTCAGAGTGAGAAATTGCGACGCTTGTTCATACGTTTGGTTTTCGTTATCTATTGAACAGAATTCGTCCTTCCATGCCAATTTCATTGACCTCCCCTCGGAAGTTAGAATTGCAAGGAACGCGAAGAGGGTGAAGATGATCGTGAATCTTGGTGTTACTTGGAGTTCAGCCATAGCCAGATAAGTGTAGAAGAGGAAGTTTAAATTTTCTACTTGAGAGTGAGCAGTGAGAAGAAATGGGTATACTGGAATACAATCAAGTGAATGAGAAGCACTCGAACTCTGCATTGCTATTTATAGAATTGAGAGAGGATGACTGTTTGAGAATCTTAACCCACAGACCATTCCTTATTAAACTATATTAGTGGACCTCATTGTGGTTTTTCTTCTTTGTGCTTGGTGTTATTGCCAGATAATCTCTCAGAGTGCTTATGTTAATGTTGTTCCTTTATACTTTACCACTTCAATCTTTGATAAAGACCAAAACGAAAAAGCGCTCGCGCCGACTTTGACGATTTTAATATACCGTCGAACATCTCCGCCAACTAAAACTGGAGGCTAAAGGATTCAGCATATAGATGAACCATAACGAGCAAATATGGGCTTCCCCACCGCAATCCACAGGCTCCAAACGTTTAGGGATTCTCTGTACTCTCCACATAGAGGAGAAGATTATAAAATGTCGACGGCTCGTGTGCGAGCTCATACCATTTTCTTTGGTGGACATATCCAATTGAAATATCAAATGTCTCCGTCCTTTGTTGTTTGGCCCTTCATTTTCTCGATGGTTGTCATCATGAAGCCTTTAAAATGGGTTTAGAATGTGCATGCTTAGCCGCCAAAAAGTCATAAGAATATTTTTTTTATTGCTAATAAAAACAAGGATCGAGTGTCTTCGAGACACCGATTAAATATACTCAATATGGTTTCTTGATAAGCGTGTCCCTGGATTTCATTTACAACATGTTTGGTAACTTTTCTAGTGCTTCATTTCTATTTTTTATTTTCTGGAATAAAAAGAACATAAAGCTCTTTGCTAATGTCAGTTAATTCTTTTTGTTCTCCAAGACAGAAAATTGTTCTCGAGTATAGGTTTGGAACAGAAATAAAAAGTAAAAAAAAAAAGCTGCTTTGTTCCCGAAAAACAAAAAGAAAAGCAATGTCATTTTAAAAAAAAAAACTTAGTGTAACTTAATGCTTGTCTTTACAACCACGAGTTCATGCCCCTGATCACTGCTTCTGCCACAGCTCGCTAGTCCCTACTACCTCCATTGATATTTTATAATTAAATAAAAAAATTGAGTGTAGAAATTTTTTAGGGTCGTACCAAACACAGTTTATTATGTTTTTTTTTTCCTATTCCGGGAACATAAGTTTTGTATAGTTACCGAATGCGTTCTTCTACTAAGAAACTATTCCGGGATCAGCACAAAAAACAAAAAATTTTGCTCGGAAATTGTCGCTTAGTAATAGAAATGTTATGATACGTCCTCTTAAAGATTATGCTTCTACTTGCAAAATGAACTAGGAAAACAGATGTCGAAAATTAAAGAGTTTGGAGAAAGTGAAATTGCAAATGAGATTTATAGTAGATTTGACTTAGGTGTACCTAATTATCTCTTTAGCTCTACATCTCAAATAGGCCATATTCCACTAGGTTACATCAAGAGTACAGTACACTCACCTTGTTAAACATGTAGAACTTGTTGCCACACACAAAACCTGATTTCCTTCCATAGCGACCGAACCCTAGCTAGTAACCTTGATACAACCAGCACGCATAGGTCTTCTACTCAAAGTAGGAAAACACAGTGTTTTTTAAAGAGTCGCTTTGCACATTTTACCTCTTACATATACAAATCCCTTCAATTTTAGTACAACCACTTTTTATTGTGTGTCTGCAAATGAGTTTATCATTCTTACTACTCTTAGAACAACCTCAAGTTGGTAAGCACAAAAGAGACTAACTCGAGACATCTCAAGAATACTCAATTTCTCTTATTTTTGCCCTTTACGACTGTATGACATCTGGCTGAGCTTTCCATCCATTTTATAGAGCACCAGTTCAAATGTTGTACTTGAATCAAGCAGGCGTTATGTCACCTAATTCTCTATAATAAAAAAAACTATTATAAGCAAAATTCCTTTAAAGACATGGGGCTACACATTCCTAAAAAACAAAAATCCTCAACTTGTAATTTGCCAGTTCAAATCTACTCTAAAAAATTTTTTTGTGTCGGGTTGGAAGAAAACAACCCTAAATTTTGGTCACATCCCAAATATACAACCGGAACTGTTCTTTGTCTTGGGGGGAAGTTGAGAAAAAAAATACGCCAAACTTTAGGTTCAGGTGTCGAAAAATCTGTCCTGGAAAAATTTTTTTGTCTCAAAGAAAATCATCAACTTTAGGTTCATTCTTAAAAATCTAGTCCCGATTTTTCTTTTGTTTAAACAAAAGTCTTAACTTGTATCAGACTTACTGTCCTATACGCAAAACAAAAACTTTCAACTTATTCTCTATTCTAATCATGTGTCCAGTTCCAACTTGACGTGGCATTTTCGAATCAATAAAAAATCGACATGGCATCAAAGTGATGGGCGATAAGTACGGACCAATGTGGCATTTCCACATGGGATAACAAACACATACCTATAAATTGGTTGAAAATTTTGGAAAAGAGATTTGTATATGATTTTCTATGGAGGAAACCAAGATTGATGATTTGTCTTCTTGGGCGTACGAAAGAAAAATACTTTCTAAGGAAAGAGAATTTTGGGTTGGCACCTCACGTTTAGAGTGATAGTAGACATTTGGCATTAAATACCTTAAAGCTTCAGAGGTTTTTCTTGTCCAGGGAGGCAGGAAGAAAAAAGTTCGAGGGGATAGATTTGAGTGGGTAAACGTTGTGGAAGTCTGGGGGTTGTTTTAGAGCCGAAGTTGACGCGCCTACATTGGAGATATAAGATCTTTCTCCGAGTCCCGACAGTGTGTATAGACCCAGCAGGAAGAAAAAATAATCTTTCTCGCAAAAAAAAAAAAAAGTCAAAAACTAGGCTGCTAATCAAATTTTTCTATTTGATGGCGAAGTTTTCTTTTATTGACGACAAGTTTGAATCATGCCATCTCACACCAATATTCTTTGGCACGAATTAGTCTAATGACTCTTTTTCCATGGGTAATAATCTTGAAAATATGATCCTTTATTTGTTATTAAGTTGGGGAGCTTTTGATTTAGAACGCGCGACTGGTCTTTGAATCTATATAGGGAATAGTATGCCGCATCATCAATGTCTGACTGTTTTGTAGCACCAAGATTTTGCTTTGAAACCCTATCCCTTTTTGCAGGATACTACAAGACTTTTTTGCAATTTCTCGTCCAAATATTTGTACATTTGTTGTTTTAGTAAGCGTGG
>JAGVVM010021610.1:0-22710 GCA_019149425.1 Psidium friedrichsthalianum
GTTATGAGGTCACTAGGCTACAACGTCTCGGCACAGAGGTCGATGCATGATGCCGGGAGGCGACGCCAATAGGTATGGACTGCTGAGCGTGGCACGAGTTTCTGGAGATGACCACCAAAGGACATGGATCTCGGGGAGCTCTCGACTTCCTCGGGACCTCAACGATTGCTTCCATTGGTGGTGGCGGATGGGGAAGTTGCTGTCGAAGTTGAGGACCTTGAGATTGATAGTCCAGAGCCTTCTTTAGGCACACGGAATGAGCTCTGGAAAACCTACAGAAGCAGCAAAAGCCGGGTGAGCTCTTAGGGTATATCCGAACTTAGACGTTCAAGGGACCATCCTGTTCGCGAATTTATCAGCTATGTGGTGATAATACTAACTTCCTTGATCGCAACGATAATGATAATGGGATATTTCGAGTTTTTTTTTTTTTTTAACAGCTTGGTTCTGTTTCCCTAAGCTTTACTTGACATTTCGTGTCGAAAAGAAGCTTTGATTAAGGTACAGAGACACTGTAGAAATCCGCTAGGGAATTACTTTCCTTCCTGAACAGAGTCTCGTGAGATTATTACACCATTTAGGAAGCATACACCAAGAATTTGCTTCCTCAGGCACAAGTTTCGACCGATTTATCAACCCGACTGCTTTCACGTACCGAATCGAATTCATCTCTCGTCAATTCGACAAAGATTAAATGCGAGTTCTCTATTTTTATTTTTATTGTGCTGAACGCGTAGCCTATCTGCCTTGGACTTATCTTGTATTCTAGTTCCAGAGCTTGTTGAATGGTTCTCCGGTAGACTAGCAAGAGGTTACGGCTCCTTCTAAATGGCAAGACCATGAAGGCTTCTTTCCTTTCTTTAGCCTAAAAAAGAGAAATTCACCTTTCACGGCTGGCTTACATGGTAAAAAAAAATTTGCTCCTTTCGTTCCGTCTTAGGTACAAATCTTGTCGGGTACACTCTAGGAGTAAAATCCCAAATCACCAGGTTGATGTGGAGAGCTTGCTCTTAAGATCCGCCCTGAGAGGTGTACTAGTCCAGATGTGCGATAATGGACTCGAATCGGAAACATAATAGACCTGGGAAGAAGAAGACATTGGGTTCTTGGGATGGGGGGAGGGTATGCGTCATTAACCATTGGGATTGGAGAGCAGGTACTATTATTTTGGATTGATGCACTTCAATTAAAAGACGGTAAATAGCAAAGCCTTGGATAAAAATAGTACTTGACACGGTTATTGCGCTTATATAATTTTTTATGTTTTTTTAAATACCAAACCGCATTAATAATGGAGTAACTCCATAAAAGAAAAATCAATGATTCATACAATTCACTTAATGGGAAATGTCCTGAATAAATCCAATGAGCGACTAATAATCTAATTGGTCAGAATTTTTTTAATGAGAAGTATTTATATCGAATGTGGATTATTAACACCTGTCTATAAACAAAGTCTTACCTAGAAAGGTTTTTTTTAAGTAAAAGGATTTTTCATTTATTTACAGATAGAGGAATTCGAGAACATGGGGATGAGGCAGAGGATGATCGAATGCACGACGATCTGACGAATGGGAGCAATGCGCTTAACCATTTACGCCATGCCTCTTCTCTTTTGAAATGGTCCTCATTAAGTAGCCATTCAATTCAACAAAAAGGAAAGTAGTCGTTTATCATCTCAACTTTGAATTAATGACTTCTATCAAATAAGAAATACCTTTTTTGGTTGTACAAATTTCTTTTGCCGACAGAAATACCAACTTTAGAACATTGATGGGTGGGTTTGTTAAACAATGAATGTTTTAAAATATATATTTTTGAAGTAATCTCTTCTAGCATTTACAAAAAATTATTATTCATAAAAATGTACATGCATAAATTATTGTCGATAAAGTGAAACATTTTTCATTAATCAATTGTTTCAAGTTGTAAATTATTCATTATTCATAAATAGGCAGAGTTTGAATATACACCTCTAAATTAATGTGGATTTTTTTTTGTATAACAGAAAAATTTCAAATAAGAATCCGAATATTATCATTTTTTCAAATAAGGGTCTGAAGTGGACATTTTTTCAAATAATGGCATGAAGTACTATAATTTTCTAAAAAAAAAGGGTCTAAAATTAAATATTTCAAATAAGAGCTGAAAGTGGCCATGTCAATCTAAAAGAAATGTTCGACCTCATTGGCTGGTTGAGGGCATTTTCGTTATTTTATTTTTTCGTTCTAAAAAAAAGTCCAAAACTTAAAAAAAAACAAAAAAGACCTTGGCAGGAGGGCTAGGCCTTTGCCTGGGATCGCTACTCCACCATCGTTGGGACGACAGCAAGGGATGGCGACTCTCACCTAGATCTTGAAGAGGGTCATGGCCCTCTCCGTTTTGGTAAAGGCTAGGCCCTTGTCGACATCCACCAATGGTGGGGAGAAAAAAAAATGACAAAAATACTCATGATTAGCCAGTGAAGTTAGGCCCTTTTTGAGACTAACATGGCCATTTTATATCCTCATTTTAAATAATGTTCATTTCAAGCTCTAATTTGAGAAATAAGGGTACATTAGGGCCATGTTCGAAACAACGTATACTTCAAATTATTATTTGAGAAAATTAGAATACTTTTGCTTCTTATTTGAAATTGTCTCTCATGTTAAGAAATCTGGTAATACAAAAGTGAGTGTAAGAATTGAAAATTGGGTGAAACAACAATAGTATCCTTCCAACTTGATCAAATAGTCATACGTTGTAACACCCTAAGTTTTCATAAGTAGTTAGTCGATGTCAGGTTGGATTAATGAATGGAATGGTTAACGTTGAATTTGGATTAGGAATGATTGTGATTGGCATATCATTTGCTATGCAGCGAATTATAGGACTTCTAGAGGTGACGGGTGTAATAGAAAATTTGAGCTAAGGATCGTTAATTATCATAAGTTACCTTAATCCTAGATGGAATTATTCACATTGGAAATTTTTTGTGGTTTGGGCGCGAACCTTCTTAGCTGACCATGTTTTAGAACCCTCATCAGCCACTTAATATTTTTCCCCTATAAATCCCCACTTTACTCTCTCTCTCCTCCCATTTTGAGACGTCCCTAGAACCATGAGCTCTCTCTCTCTCTTCTTCTTCCTCATGGAGTCCGCCCGAAGCCCTCTTGCTCTCTCATTTTGGCCAATGATTCCTTAGCTCGATGATGACGAACCTCGAGATCCCTTAGCCGTGTTCAGCCTAACCCTTGACGCCACTCAACCCTCTCTCCCGTATCGGTGTTCTTGTGCATGCCAAGAAGGAGAAATGGTCGGTTTGAGCTCATCTGGATGGTGATTAGACGCTCGTTTTCTTCGTGCACGATTGTGAGGCAAGTAGATATCTATCCCTACCACTTGATTGTTCATTTGTCACTTATTTTAGTGCAGAACGTTGAATTTGAAAATACGTATGACGATGAGCATTCGAGGTTGCATGGTGGGAAAAATGGTGATGCATGTGTGATCCGTTACTTGAATTGATGTCTTTGGGTCTTAGGTAACCAGAATACATGACTTGATCGTCTTGAATGTCGTTGTTAATTTGGTGGTGAAATGAAGTTGGATCGTAGAGGGTAGTTCGCCTGTGTACTTTGAGGGGGCAGGTGGACTCTGCTAGTTAAAATGTTGCTATCCGCTCTTGAGTAGACGGAATCCATAGCTAGATCACCTGGTAAGTCACTAATTTGATGTGGATTTGAATCAGGCTCGTATGAGTTTCGACGGTGGACGTTGGAAGGAAGGTTATTAGAGTTTTGTGCTTTCATGTTCAGTTAGCTTGCCAACACTTGATTATCTTGTGCCCCTTCCGTGTATATGTTAGTTGTGGCTTTCCTTGGGTATTCTATTGGCTGATTACTTGACAAGGTCGGCTTGAATGAATGGTGGATGGATTACTCGTTTGGCTAGAGTTATAGTTGCTAAGTTTTGGCTCACTCCTTCATTGTCAAACCTTTTTCAGATACCCAGATTCTCGTAGCTCTGGATAATAGTGATGGCGTCGGAGCATCTGAAGGAGATATTTTATAGTACTCTGGAGTAGATGTTACCTTTTGAATTCCTCCCAATGTAGTCCTTCGTTTTAAAAGGCAGATGATGTAATTGACTATTTATCTATTGCATATAAAATCTAGTATTTTTGTGGAATCGGTGAATGTTTGAAGTATAGATAGTAGATCCTAAGAGGCTATTCTCTTTAGGCGTGTCTACCTTAGTATATGCACTCGTATGTCGGCCTCGCCTGTTTTATAAGTCTTTCACATGTGCTCTTTGTTATATACGTAATATCAAATTAAAACAGGGCATGTAAGTAGTAACCATGTGATGAGCTTGGATTGTCACATAAACTTATCTTTTTTCTTTTTTTTTTTTCATTTCAGGGTTCAAATGAAAAATCTTGCTTTGCTTCAGTCTTTATATGTTTCATGGAAAACATCTTCCGAGAAAACCTTTCCCTCATTTTCCTACATTTGGGGAGTGAAAAATTAGAAGTCAAAAAAAAATATTTTCTGGTCAGCGAATAATATCCTTGTAAAATCGAAGAAAATGATTTCTGATTCTGAGGAACGGAAATCATTTTCCGATCTCACGCGTCCTCCCACCCTCTTCCTCAACAACGAAATCTCTCCCCCAGCTTCCCTCCTAAAATCCCTTCACTCCTCCTCTCTCTCTCTCTCTCTCTCAACCAGAAAACAATCGCACTTCCCTCCTGCAACCTCTGCTCTGACTTATTTGATCTCGTGGATTGTGGACTCCGGTCCCTCCTCCAACGATCGCCGCATCGTCTTCTGCAGGAAGCTCATCCCTATCATCGAGAATCGCCTCCATATCCTTCTCGCCCTACTACTCCGGAGAACAAGAGATGGCCGCGGAAGCTAAAACAGCAAGAGCAGGAGGGCCCGATCGCCGATGACCCCAAGGGGGGGAAGTGCCAGTGGGCGAGGTTCTTGACGGAGATGGCGCTGAGAGAGATGAGGACGAGGCAGAGCCGCAACTTCGAGAAGAGGGATCGTGCGACGGCGGCAGCGAGATTGCAGCAACAAGAGCAAAGCGAAGGGATTGTTTGGAATGTTGAAGGCCTTAAGATTGGGCCACTGTCGTCACGCCAAGGCATGGTCAAGGCTTCTTTTGGGGGTGCGTCTCGGCATGACTAGGCTTGGAATGTTAAATGGAAATCCTTTCACGAATTTGGTTTGGAATGTTTAACCGGGAAAATAATGTAATGAACAAAGAAAATGGAAAGAAATATTTTCCTTTCGTCGGAAAATGTTTTTCGTTTTATTTTTAAATTTCAATCAAATATCGAAAAATATGATTTTTTTTTGAAAAATGACTTTTTAAAAATATTTTCAAAAACTGTCATATTTTTTACGAAATAAACGTAGCCTTAGTTTAGAAAAAGAAAATTCACAGCCTTAGTGAAAAGGATGCTGCTAATCTCCTTTTTTGGAAAATTGAAGGATCATATCTCACAGAAACAGAAGCTCAAAGATCAAAATTCCAACTCAAGGTGTGGTCTCCAACCAACCCCCCCGCCCAAAAAAAAAAAAAAAAGTCAAGGTGTGCTTGGACTTTACACCAAGCACACACAGTAATTGTCTAATCAGAATCAGAAACATTACACGTACAGGGAAGAAGAATGCGTGCACTTGATTAAAATCCGTCAAAATTGAACGTGAAACAGCAACGAATTGTTCTTACTCTCTAGCTAATGAGATAGTCATCATTTAAATGAAAAAGTACGTTTTAAAATTTCGATAGTGAGAGTTAGGAAGAGGATTTGAGCTTTTATACGAAGTTTCTGGCGCGGATCCTCTCGTCACGGGTCGAGTAGCCCTAACTTGGTCCACACTAAATCAGTCTATATTAAATTGATTAATTTTTTTATATATTTTATTTTATTAGAGCAATTCGTAAAATAGCAAGTATCAATTTAATTAATGTAAATCCGCGTGGAAAGACTTTTACATTTTTTACACGGAGTGCGGCCCGCCCACCTGTGAAACGTGAAGAGAGATGAATGACGACAAAACGAACGACAGCTGAGTTTTGGCTGTAAATTGATTGATGGGGGAAAAGGACGTGGACGGTGCAGAAGCAGAAAGAGGCTGAGGAGAGTCAAAGAAGAAGGAGCAGCAAAAGCAGCTTTTTCGCTTTCCTCGTGCAGAGACTCGTTCTGGATTCGATCTCGAGGCGAACGCGAAAGGCGTGGCCCCGGATGACTGGAACTGCTCCGGATCGATCGTTCCTTCGCACAGCGACGCGATGCGCCGACGGCGACACGCGCGGTACACGACAAAGGGCGGCGTGCTCCTCCGCATCGATCGAGAGGATAACGCCTCCTCGGGACTCGGGACGCTCTGCAGCTACCGCAGCGGCTTTGGGGGCGATGCTGACATTGCCCCCCCCCCGCACAATCCACCCAAAGCTTCATTTCGTCCTCCAGGCTAAATAACCTATTATCAGGAGGAAGACTTCAAAAGACAATTTCATTTTTTGGTAATTTGGTAAAAATGGTATACTAATCATGCTTTGATGATTCTATTTTTATCTACGGCATACTGAAAAATAGAATGAACTTTTCGGGGAGAGATTTTGTTAACGGGTGTTCCAGGTGAATTCGTCAACATTGCCTATGATAAAACATCGAGATTTTTTAAACCGCAGATCATGTATGTTGCCGCGGTAATTAGTGCGTGTAAGTTACGGCACTTTTGTTAGGCATAGATTCCAATTATGGCACATGTATGGCATTGACTCTTCATGAGCCACATCATGATGGTATTGAACCATGCGAAATGTTTCGTGAACTTTTTTTGAAAGTCTTTATCTTCCCGCCTCTTTTATTGATTGAAATGCTTTTAGTGTCATGTTTAATGATTAAGGATTTATCGTTAATATGACACGTTTTCATTTTACCTTAAATACAACACATGCTCCGTACATATATATGTATACCTTTCCTATTTTCTCGAGAAGTTTAGTAATAGTTAGTTGATTAGGGATAATGACTCAATAGTTTCGGAGCATGAATTCAAGATTTTGCGATAGCAATATTATATGAGTATGTACCTCCAAACTCAATGACCTAACAGAAGTGATCAAGATCACGACAATCATAGCAAGCATTCTGGTTATGCGGACATGGATTGCGATAAATTCTGAAATTATTACTTGATTTATTTTCTGTTTTCTTAAGATTTTAGAAATTTAGATTATCATCTAAGAGATTTGGATAAGTTGCAAGTACTTCTCGTTCTGCTTGTCTACGTATGTACGTGTGCATGTGTGTGTGTGTGTATATATCTCACTCACTCGGTCTTTTTCTCGCCTAATTTATCACAGAGCTCTCTCTTCCACGTCTTCATGTGAAGACAAAAGTGTGAAGAAACGCTCTTGGACACTGAATAAATTAGCAATCCTTAGAGAGAGAGAGAGAGAGAGAGAGAGAGCTGAGAGAGATCATACAAGATGGAGAAGAAGAGATCAGGGCAGAGGCAGAGGCAGAGGTGAGGTTCTTCGAGAGCAGCGAAGAGCTGTCCACGGGCTTGGCCGACTACGTTCATCACGTCTCAGAATCTGTACTGAGCGAGAGATCTTCCTTTTCTCTCGCTCTTTCTGGAGGAGACATTCCCGAGCGCTTAGGGTTACCCAACACTCTCTCCCCGTTTCTTCTTTTGACCCGTTCGTCGCGTGGTTGATGAACGCTGTCATGTGTAACTTAGAGACATGAAAAATGCAGGAAGCTGGCGAGGCTGCCATACTTGAGGACGGTGGAGTGGTCGAAGTGGCATTTGTTTTGGGCTGAAGAGAACATCGTCCCGAAGAGACACCCAGATAGCTTCTACATGCAAGCCAAACACCACTTCATCTCCAAGGTCCTCTCTCTCTCTCTCTCTCTCTCTCTCTCTCTCTCTCTCTCTCTTCTTCTTCTTCTTCTTCTTCTTCTCCTTCCTCCGGTGGCATCGTGTTCGTCTTTTGACCTGTCTAAAATGTCGGCTCATCCGCTTGTGGAGTCTTTGACTAACCGAATCTCTGCATGTGTGGATGTGAACGGGAAGGGAAAGGAAATGAACTGGGTAATAACCAAGGGTCTGAACTCATCTGAACCGCGCCGACATGGACTGGCGTGTGGAGTTTATCTTATGTTTTAGCTTCTAGATTCCCTGTTTGTCCTTTTCCTCTATAATAATTTCCCTTTTCCTTACATTGTTACTGGCTTAATACCTTAAAAATCCTCTAGCTTTGGCCCTTATCTCAATTCTATTTTATGTCTCCCGTAAAGAGTCTAACTTTAGTTGCAATCTCAATTCTATCATAAATTTTGCTTGTCTCATAGGAGAATCTCAAGTTTAGATCTAGATTCGATTGACTCTTTAACTATTTTTGTCTCGTAAAACCTCACCAACTTTTACCTAAGTTTCAAATTTGCCTCTCTTAACTCTCCGTCAAAATCGCCATTAGCGATTTGGCGCTCGATATTCGATCTTTCGTGTTTGGGAGTTCGCAATCTGGAGGCTCGAATAGCTCGTGCTTGGAGATTTTTTTTTTAATCTAATTTGTCAATGAGAAATTTTGGATGAAAGGTCAATGAGTCCAAATTGGCGACTCAAGCAAAAGTTTGCAGTTTTTTTTTGTGAGATTTCAAAAGTGGAGTGTTTTCATAGAATAAAAAAAGTTTAGGGTAGATTTAAGACATGATCTAAAAGTTTGAGAGTTTTTATGGGACAAAAAAAAAGTTTAAGGTAGAATTGGAACTGGATCAAAAGTTAGAAATTTTTTATGGGATAAAAGGTAGAGTTGAGATAAGAGTTTAAAGTTGGAGAATTTTTTAACAGGGAAGATTACCAACTCACAAGTTATTTTTTCCAAGCGGGTCTGTCGTAAACGTGGGGGGGTCTTATTTTCGTATCTCTAGCATTGCCCGTGATTAGTCGTTCAATAGCAATCTGAAGACCCTTGTTAACAAAGTCTTTTGGTCGGTCGAGCGATCGTAGAAGATATATATATATATATATATATATATATATATATATATATATATATATATATATATATATCTGTTGACTTCATAATATGCGAGCAAGCAAAGAGATATTCTTGCTCATTGGTTTTATTTATTGACGATGCATCATGCATTTCCGTGGAAAGAAAAGCTCCACTTCGCCCCCTGCCTTCGTTCCATTAAGCCTTGGACCAACCGACCAACGACCTCACCGCCATTACTCGCTTTTTGTCGCTTTCTTTGGAATCAGGTTCCATACAGCCGGCCCACGTTGTCCCGGCGGGCCACGAGACATCTGGCGAGGCGGCCGCCGACGGCTACGAGTTCTCCATCCGCCAGGAGGTGAAGAACCGGACGGTCCCGGCCTCTCCGTCCTGCGACTGCCCTCGGTTCGACCTCGTCCTCCTGAGCCTCGGGCCCCACTCCCAAGTGTCCTCCCTCCACCCCGACCACCCCGCCCTCCGGGAGGGCTCCCAGTGGGTCGCCCCGGTCTCGGTGCCCGGCGCGCAGGGGAGCGCCTGAGCTTCACGCTCCCCGTGATCAATGCCGCAGCCAACGTGGCGATTGTGGCCTCTGGGAGCGACGTGGCGCGCGCCTTCTGCGAGGTCATGGTGGACCGGAGCCCCCACGCTTCGAGCCCGGCCCAAATGATCCGGCCCGCCGATGGGAAGCTCGTTTGGTTCGTCGATGCCGGCGCCGCCTCGCTGTTTTCCGGGGTTTCTGGGGGCGGGGCAATGGCTTCCTCGTCTAGTTCATGATGGAATCGTCTGTATTCTACATGTATGTAGGGGTTGGGGCAATCGATCTTCCATGTCTAGTAGACTTCTCTCAAATCAGTGTAATGTCGGGGAAATGTTCCAATCGATGAAATATCCTTCACCAAAGATTAATCCTCGGTTTTATTATTGGAGGGTACATTCGCAATTCAAACAAGAGTAAGAAAGATGTATCTTTTCAATACGATCCTTACATGGCGAGTGGGTCTTTTTATTGCGTAACTCCGTCGTCAAGCTCGAGGTTGTTATCCGAACGCATTTCAAGTAATTGTAGATACGTGGCAATGATTTTAAATTAACTAAATCTAAGAAAAAGACGAATCTGGATACTTGAAAGCAATAAATCTATAAATTACAACTATTATTTTTTGTTGTTGATTATTTGATTTGGCTTTATATAGCCAAATACACAATGCGACAGCCGCTTCTAAGCGGTTGATATTCAAATTCAAATTGAAGCTTCAATCAAATGTCGCTCGGTTTGACTTCAAGTTTCACGATTGCCCTCCGCAACTGCGCATTAATCTTCTTTACAGGCTCTGGATAACTTCTTCATCCCCGTTCTCTTTGCTTTTAGGTGTTCTGCCTTTACCACTTGGCTATATTCTACCAAGTATCAATTGTCAACCGATCGCCAACGTTGTCGATGAGTGTCGTGGATGTCGATGATCATTCCTATAATTGGAAAAATTGCTAAAAAAAATCTTAAATCTATTTTAATTGTGCCAATTCGATCATAAACTTTTTATTATGCTGATTTGGTCTTACACTTTTTTGCAATTGTACCAGTTCGGTTTATTTTGTCAATTTTGGTTGGCTGGCGTTGACGTAGATGCTGTTCGGCGACATACTATTTTAATATTTTTTGAATTTTTTCATTTATTTTTTTTTTCTTCCCCCTTCTTCCTATAGTCAGATCGCCAACGACCTCTTTAGCCTTAACTCGCCCCTGCCAGCCACTAGTGAGGGCAAGCCTCATTTTCGCTAAGGGCCAGTGAGGACGACCTCACCTAGCCACGACGAGGCTCGCCAACCCAGATTTGGCGAGGTCAAACCTCATCATGGCTGGGCGAGGCTCAGTCAAGTTGGAGGAAGAAGAGAAAAGGAAAAAAAAAAGAATGAAAAAGAAAATAAAATAAAAAATTATCAAAAGTTATGTCGGATGGCTGGCGTCGGTTGACCAAAATTGATTGGATGAACTGGATTGCGCAATTGCAAAAGGTTTATGATTGAATTGGCAAAAAAAAGAGAGTTTATAACCGAATTGGTACAATTGTAATAAGTTTAGGATTTTTTTTTTAATTTTTTCCCTTCTTTGGTATAGACAACTCTTTGACGTGATAATTTCTTGACCCCGTGTTTTATACCGGCATCATGCCGATTGCTAATAGTTGTGGTTATCAACAAGCCTCTCTTCTACCAATGGCTTATCAACTATGAAAAATTGTCGAAAAAATCATAAGTCTATTGCATTTGTATCAATTTATCCTAAATCTTTTGACAATTTACCAATTGAGTGTTTTTGGCTATTTTTGGTTGGAAATCGCTGGCATGTGACAAAAAAATGAAAGTATTACAAAAATTATTCGAGTTAGTGTCAGCTTGCCACGTATGACAACTGACATCCAAATCAACGATTTTCGGCCAAAATTAGTTGGAAGGATTCAATTGGCAATTTGTTAAAAGTTTAACATTAAATTGGTTGAATTGATAGGTTAATGATTGAATTAGTATAAGTGCAATAGACATAATCATTTTTTTTTTTGGTAATTTCCCTGTTGGCTACTTAACACCAAGTCATGCCGATTTACGATACTTGGTCAAATTTGGATGCCAACAATAACAAAATATTTATGGGATTTAGTTTCTTTTAATTGGAAACTATTTTTATTGTTTGACTCCCTAAAAGTATTTAAAAACCCACAAAAGAATTTAACAATAAATGATCAAATAATTTATTTAAGTCACTTCAAAACAAAACAATCAAATTATTCAGTTCCTAAAGTTTTTTTTATTGATGTAACAATTAAGAATATTATCACAAACGCTAATTTTAGAAGATGAAATTACGGAAAGACACATGTGAAATAAAAAGTATTTAATTATTGGAGAGGGTATTTTTGCAAAAACCATGAAGAGACTATAAAAGTCTTACATGCATATATTGTGACAGAGAATTTCACCAGTTATTTATCCAAGTATAAAAGTGAATTATCATTAAATAAATATCAATCGATCTGGTTCGATTTTATACTCCTAAAATCGAAAATCGGACCGCCTAATTACTGGTTTCAATTTTAAAAACTACGAATCGTATCTCCACTTTCTAAAACCGAAAAACGGATCATCGGTCTTGATCCGATCGGAGCAGCCCGGTTTGGTGGGTCTTATTTTCTGACCTTTATTGCTTACAATGTCTTGGCTAGAGCAATCCATGGCTAAAGCTAAACCCTACGACTCCTCGTGACGCCACCCAAGCTCCAACATTTCCCAGAAATGTTCGCGTTACGCGCTTCAGCTCGAAGATCCGCCGATGCTGGTCGGCGACTCCTCCAAAACGTCCAGGTGATTCTTGCTCGTCCTGAAGCACTTTCATTTTTTACTTCTGCTTTCGTTGGATAAGTGATTTTCGTTGCGTGACTGCGGGCGATTCGATTAGGGTTTTAGGCTGGACTGGATGGACCTCCCATCACCTCAAATCTGGTTCTCTCTCAAAGGGCGTTGTTGGGATTGCGCCACTCGGTTTTCTCTAGTTAAAATTTAGATTTTGAGAGGTTAATGGTGTTGGATTGCGACACCTGATCACTTGAATGAGGTTTTCGCCCCTAGGCTGAGAAATGATTGCTGTCTTATTGTGGGAAGTTCTGATGCATCCTGCCGCTTCGCGAGCAGGGCGTTCGAGGAATTCGTATAGGGAACACGGAGGTTCCCGATGATAAGAAGCTGGCATATTCTCTCCAACATATAAAGGGAATTGGCCGCTCCACTGCTCGCCAAATACTGTGTGAGCTCCAGATCGAGAACAAGCCGGCCAGGGAATTGTCGGGATAGAGCTCGAGTCGCTTCGCAACGAGGTCCTCAACTACAACATTGGACATAATTTGGTATTGGTCTCTGTTATTCTGACTGTATGCCGAGGTTTCGGTTTTAAAAGCATGAGTACTAGATCACGACTTAGGGAAGACA
Source organism: Psidium friedrichsthalianum (assembly GCA_019149425.1). Lineage (NCBI taxonomy): Eukaryota > Viridiplantae > Streptophyta > Magnoliopsida > Myrtales > Myrtaceae > Psidium > Psidium friedrichsthalianum. The sequence continues at coordinate 12,991 of JAGVVM010021610.1, forward strand.
GTACTCGTTTTTTCACCTCCATGTTGGCTAATCTTTGTTGGTTGGGGCCTCTTAGGCAATGAAACAAAACATGCATAAAATGTCTTTACGAGGTTAACACCGGTCTAGGCAGTTTCTTTGTCGAATTAAATTTCAGTAGAGCCAACATGTGGGAATTAGGCTTCCTTCTTCCTCTGTTGAGCCGCATAAATGTGGTGATTCTATGATATACCACTTCGAATCTGTCCCCATTCTCAAATCTCACTCGCCCCATTTCATAGCACAAGCTGCAGCTCCTTATTTAGGCAGGATGTGTAAAAGTATATGTTTGTAACTGTCTCGGGTCGTTGCAGGACAAAGAGAATGCCAGCTGCATAAAGAGACTGGTTGACATACAAAGCTACAGGGGAATCAGGCACGTAGATGGTTTGCCGTGCAGAGGGCAGCGCACGAGCACGAATGCCCGTACCAGGAAGAGCAGGGGAACTCCTTTTGCTGCATTTAAGATGACTTCCCATAGGTAGACTTGATGGATACCTGATCTGGAGATGAACTGGTTTGCCTGCATTCATTAGGGACTATCCTGAAGTCCGAATGCTTAGTTAACAGGAGTTGAGTTTTTGTCGAGCCGAAGAGAAGGAAATAACAAGAGTTGGTTTTGCTCTGCAAGTAAGGTTCAAATTCTTAATTACTGATGATGGCTTAATTTTTCCCGCCCCGAGGTGGTGGTCTTTTCCTCGTTATGCTCTGCTGACCGTGATTGAAATGCGACGGCTTAGACAGTTGCAAATAAGCTGAGTCAGTAGACTTTCATGTTCTTTTTCCTACAATTCGTTTATTTTGGACACGGTTGCTGAAATGTGCTTGTACAAAGTGCGAATGACTTGCGACAAAACTCATTACTGTATGGAATGGAGACGGCATGTCACAGGGATATGTCCCGCCTTCTATCCCTGTAAGAACGTGAGAATGGTAGGGATGGGGTTTTTCGTGGGTGCATCGTCTCTTGATAAGTGCAATTTTGTAAGGGAAAATGCGTTGAAATGAGTACTATTTTAAAAAAATTGTTTCAAAAAGTCTTAAACGTAATGTATGACTGTCAAATCAGTCATAAACTAGTCGCTTTGGTCAAGGCAGTCTTAAATGTTAAAAAGATTTTTCAATTTAATACAGTAAGCTAATTTTGGTTGAAAATTACTAATACGACAACTCAATCAGTGTCAATTATCTTATGTGGCATGGCTTTTGATATGGTGTTAAGACTAGGGCGCGCATGACAATCATTCTGTTTCAGAAATAATTTCTGGAACAGAAATAGATTTTTTTATTTCTGCCAGAAACAAAAATTTTTTGTTTTTGATTTTGGGTCAAAATCTATTTCTGGAACAGATTTTTGTTCCAGAAATAGAAATATAGATTTGCGTTGCCAAACGAGTTTCTGTTTCAAACCTATTCTGGAATAGGTTTGGAACAGAAATAAAGAAATAGAAACGTTGTCATGCGCGCCCTAAATGGATGGACCGCGCAACAGGTTTAGGGCTTCTTGGGCATTTTCCCAATGCTATTCCTCTTTGTTGATACCATCTCTCAATGGAAGTTATATTCAATGTCTCTAGGTTGATCTACTAACAACAGACACGTGGTATTGGTGTAACACCGCAGTACTACGGTCCTGCACATGTAATAGAGAACTTCTTCGGTACCATGTTTTCTTTTTCATGCTTTTTCCAATCCAGTGCATCTTGCCTGGCGTTTTTTAATCGATAAAATCTTCCCGAACAATGGGTTCATTGACCCAAAATAGTATGCATTTTTCAAGTGAACATCCACCAATAAACCCGCCCTTGTTCCTCTCACTTTGTATAATGTTGTTTGTAGAAAAAATCGTACGTACATTGCAGCGACATCCTCATTGAATTGAGGAAATGAATATGGAGAGAAAAGGTTGCACTTTACATGAAAACGGTAAGAAGGAAAAAGAAGAAAGAAGAAAGAAAAAGAGAAGTTACAATGGACAACTCAATAGACAACGTTAGATGGGAGGGCATCGAATGGATGTTGAGCAACCCAATCAACTAGCAAATGCTTATACAATCTCAAACTAGAAATCAAGTGCTTCTTTCTTGGCATGGTAAAATCACAATGCCAGAAGCAGTTCACGGCTAGTGGTGCTCGATTATCGGCATAATGGATAGCCCCTTGCTGCTTTCTCATATAAGCTCCTAACCTCAAGCACTCACCTGGGCCACAAAACCTTGTCCAAACTTGTCAATTGGCAGCCATTGAGAAAACTTGAGAAAGAATCAAAGATTTGAAGGTGGGAGAGAGAGAGCGCGCTCTTATTCTAGTTGCTCTGCAGGAACTTGGCCAAAGATATCGGGACACAATTCCCAATTTCCACGCTCTCTTGCCTCCCAATACCCACCAATGTACTTGTACGTATCAGTTGCCTTGTCCTTCGCAAACCACCGTGGTTTCCAGCCCCTCTCTTGCATATTCCGAGCCTGATTCAGTTGTCTCATTGTTAACTACTTGTCATAAAAATAGGCAAACATATATCTGAACTTTGCATAACAGCTAGGCAAGTCCGAAACGGAAAAAGACTTCCATGCTATGCTCTTTGATAGTTATCTCACATACCAATCTGCATTACTTGCTTTCTGTGGCCAAGGAGCACCACCAGCGCACCAGGTTGAATTTTACATTTCCGAAGCAAATGAAACTGAACAAATTGATAAACCTTTCTTATTCTAACTTTCCATTGCCTTTACTTAATAAATTAAAAAAAAAGGGAAGGCAGCAGAGGCATCGTAAAATACTCTGCATTCTTTAACAGACAATTGGCCTAAAAAAATTAGGATGAAGTGTAACTGTCTAGAAGTTCCTTGATGCTGAAGTTCGGACAAGCACCCAATTGTCATATGACTACATATCTGAGAAAAATTTGCACCTAATGCACAATTTTCAACAGGCATCTCTATTTTGAATAAGCACAACATTCGTACTTAGTCAAAAACATCTTCATAGCAGATGCAAATATGGATTAACCATTATTTGTAATTAAAGGAGGAGTCAACCCCTTCTCTTTCTCAAGGTTGTTATATCCTGTCAGGCACATTTTGGTGTCTATCAAATTCCTAAGCTCACTACTTATTTAGGTGCGCACTCATTTGACAGACTAAACGATCATGATTCCACCACTTCTTCATTATATACAGCAATACAACTTTGGGAAATAGTGGACAAGATTCTCTTCTCAATGTGATCCTATTGTACTTTTAAACACGTGTTGACCAGTGGCCTCAATTAGTTGTGGCGTGCCTTGTTTTCTATTTTATTCTCTTTTTTAGTGTGGTTGACAATTCATTATATGCCTTCCAAACTGAAGTCCATGTCAAAAGCGCTTATATTCACCCGCCTAGTATGTCCAACTGCATAAAGGAAGTCACATGTTTCCTACAATCACTAGTATATTTAATCAAACACACTAAGCGGACTCTGAGTTCATGGTCAGTTCATCATTAATTAAGCTGATAATAATACCTCCTGTTTAGTCGAACAGGCCATTGCTAACTTAGCTAATCTCTTTTATGCGAATATCTACTTTGAAGTCTCCTAGACTCAGTAGAGAACCATTTCATAACATAAGCATGCCCACACCCCACTCCCCCTCCCACCCACCATAAACCACAAAAAAAAGAAAGAAAAGAAAACTCATAATCAGAATAAAACAAAAAAAACCTCCACAGGACATTGACTTAAAATGGGACGCTATTTACCTGCCGTTGACGCTGCTCAAGCCTCAACTTCTCTGAATTTGCCATTTCATACTCCCCATTCTCCAAATATCTCTGATCAGGTCTAAGCCTTGAGTCTGTTGGTGGCAACTTCTCCTGCAAACATATTTTGTTAAGTATAAATGTATCAAAAAAAGAACACCGCACAATAATCAAGATGGCGGCAACGAACAAGCAGAAATGAACCCAAAAAAAGAAGAAGAAGCAGAAATGAAGTAAACAAATTTAACGACTAAATTAAATGATAAGCACCTAAAAAGATTAGCTGTTACTTATGAGGACAATAAATTCCAGACACAAAGAAGAACGAGTCCTATGGACAGTGCATTTAAATCTAAATTTTCAGTAGTATACAATTTTAATCTTAAAAAAAAATCCAGAACAAATTAAGTTGAAGGTTTACAAATATCGAAGTCCTATAGAAATCTAACAAATAATCCAACAAAGGTAGGCCCATGCTGGTCTTTAACAGTCTCATATTCCAAGAATCTCTCTCTCTCAAACACGCGCGCAGACACACACACTGCAAATTTTTCCTTTTGGTTTTATATAGGCAGGAGGGGAAATTAGGGAATTCAGACATCACCTTGAGCCCAGGGGTAAGCTCATTCAGTGTTATGGCAAAGCGTGTTAAGTTGTATCTTGTAGGATATTTAGGAGGCTTGCTACGTTTCCATAGTAGACAGGCTTCAGATAATGAGTAAGACCCTTTCTTCATCCCAGAGCAGTCTCCAATTACGTAATGCATGCTTTCATCCCATTTCCCAAATAAAGTTGCCATGGTCTTCCCATTCTTATCTTGAACTACACCATGTACCTGTAAAGAAAGAATGTATTTCTTCCTCAAGAAGCTGAATTGCTGTACTGCTGAAGGAACACAATACATCTCCAACATTGTTCTCCATATAAATAACTTATCCAGGCCACAAGAGATAAATATGTCAAACAGCTGATATTTTACTGTGAAAATTCAGTCAATATATCAGGTGATATTATCTAACGGAATGAAACTCTGAATCAGTCATGAATAAAGAACAAGTCATAGATCAACAGCACAAGCGTTTCTGATTCCTCAGGAAAGACCTCACCCTCCATCACTTTCACCCAAATCCATATGCGACCAATCAGTATCTGGTCCGACCCCAAAAAAAAAAAAATCATTATCTGGTCACACTTGAGCTTCTGCATCATTAAACCTTGAATACACTATCGTTCCCTTTACACTGAACAAAGAACCACTTGAGCAAGAAAACTTCCATTTGTTCTTCAAATTTTTCAGGACCAGTTCATTACAGAAAAGGGGCAAATTTTTTTTTTCACAATACAGATAATTATCACAACATTGGCCTTTTGATATCAACATTTAGTAGCTTAGGTTTTCCATGCACAAGTTCATTAGATTCTACACAACCTAACAACCCAAGAGAACACAAACAAGGTTCGAAACCATTCACTAACCTAAAAATACCATTGAAGTTATAAGATACTTCAAAGCCACAGCTTGTGCCCAAGGGATAAGTATGGACGGGAGTACTGTGTCAGGGAGAGAGAGAGAGAGAGAGAGAGAACCTGGTGAGGATTTCTGTCAATGATAGACTGCTCCTTGAATTTCAACTTACACGAATAATCGCGATTGCCTTGTATGCGCATAGTTCCATAATGGTCACAATAAAGTTTTCCCAATATGAGATTGTATATGGATGTTGTCACCTGCCAGATAAAGTTATCTTAATAACACGAACTTAAACACTATGCTTATCATCTAATCTAATGATCGAAATTTTTACCTTACTCCACTGGAAAACTTCACCGTCATCAAATTGCAAGGTCAAAATACCAACAGGATCAAGCTGTATTGAACGGCCCCAGAATTTACTTTTCAGATTACTATCTCCCCAGAATTTCCAGCCAGTACCCTCACAATGACATGCAACAATCATGGGATGATGACTGACCTGACAAGAAATTTGTATATTCCGATTTTAACAAGTTAGCACACCCACTGACTTCCAAAAAGATCTGTAGATAAGCCATTTCATGGAAGTAAAATGCGAATTTCATCTGAATAAATGTCAAAAAGAAAATGTGGCTGGCATAAAGAATTATGGTCACACACATTGCTCTTCTTCATAGTCCTAATGGCTGGTGGTTTCAGGTTCATTTCTAGACAATGAAGTGTGACAAGCAATACAATTCTTCCACTTTGCTGCCGCAACAATATTCAATAGCAAATTATTAGTGTCAACTAACCCCCTGATTGTAAGCGTTTTGGCATGAAGAAGATAAAACCTCAACAATGGTCAGAGATAAGGAATGCGTGTATTTTCTAGAAACTGGTAGAAAAGATAACATATAACCTCGTGACAACTAGAGCAATCTCGTGGCAGCATAAAGGTTCGAGTAGCTATAACTTACCCCGGAAAAGAGTTACCAAAGCTATATCTACTTTTTTTTTTTTGATGACCGAGGTGTCCTCGCGGCTAGCGAGCTTGCGCTCAAACCAGCGGTGAAGCATGACTAGTCCTCGGGAGGACCCACAGATCTCACAATCACGGGCCCCCGATTAAGTCACCTAGCGCCGAGAAGTTTCAAATTCAGGACCTCTCGTGAAAGGAATTGAGCGCAAACCAACTCGGCCACCAAATGGTGGGTCAGCTATATCTACTTTTATTCCAACTCATCTTCAAAAAAGATAAATTGTATCATAATTGATGGGATCTTAAGTTTTTCAGGCGTTACCTTCTCTGAGAAGAAACGTAGGCCTTTATCCGGATAGTCAACCTCATATGTTTCCCTAATAATGGGTTAAATGGCTTGCAAATTCTTCCTTCAGTGGAAGAATATCCGGACACAGCAAAAGCAGCCACATTAAGAATCCTCATAAGGCTGTTACCCTGAATTTTGTAAGAAACAACAGATATATGACACTGAAAATTTGGAACAATGGTTATGAGCAAAAAAGAAAACAAACAAACAAACCACAGGGAAAAATTGCAATCGTAAAGTAGTTTATCTTATGATAGAAATAAAATAATTTTCGATACTATTTAAGTCTTGATCAGCGATGTGCTTGTCTGCATTTAATGTAAAGAATCCTTTATATCCACCTAAAGAGATAATATAAGAAAGTTCATCCACCATTCAAAGACAAAAGATGCAGAACATGAGAAAACCAGGCAACACAAGAGCCTAATGAAAGAATTTAAGCCCATAAGATGATTGAATGTACTAGAAAGAGCCAAGTCACTAGTATAAAACAAAGAAGATGGCTGAAAACTTCACATTTCTGCACCATACACTGAGCAGATGAATATCACGCAACAAACAGAGAGGAGGGACTTTCTTGTTTCCATATTTAGAGGAAAAACCCGGTTGTTCAATCATTTGATAACCAGAGGATTCTTTAATAAATGATCACTATGAGTCAAAATCAATAGAATTTGATCAATACTAGCACTGGTAGAATGCCAATAACATTCATGGGCTCTAGACCCAACAGAACAGAGAAATCTCATCAAACTGCATACCTTCTTCCCCCATTCATTTGCTCGGTCAATGAGATAAGAATATTCCATGTCTTCACAACATTTCTGTAAAGAAGAAAGAGGCTCATTGAAGTAAACAGGAAGACAGACTTTTGTGAGGTCCTTCCCTATGTTATCCTTTATCATAGACCAAAGACTGACGCCCTTCTCTGTCTCAGCGGGATCAGGCAATTTCTTACGTCGCTTCACATATGGAAAAGTCAACCCGGCTGATCTTATAGAAGGATCAATATCATTATCATCTTCAGACTCAGCAATGTAGAGGCCTTCATCGTCTGAAGAAGATGATCTGTGCAAATCAGACGCACTACTTTTGAAAGAACTAGATGACAAAAAGTCCCGAGTATCAAAGAAGGCATTGTCCTCATCCTCTGTTTCTTCTTCTGCAGCATCCGTTCTTTCATTATCATCATCGGATTCACTTGCACTTGCCTCTGCTTTTAAAGATAACGACAAGAAGTATTAGAATGCTATTGCTAGAAGAAAATGCAAAAGCCATCCAAGAGTCACATCATCAACATATACAAAGACAACCTCAAGAATAATGAAAGTGGAAATTTTGCCTATCATAAATAGAAAAATAAGCAATTTCTGTTCCGGCAAAAGATAAGGATGAACCTATCCTTCCTAGCCTATCCAGTCCAGTAGTCATTATATCACAACAGCTATTCTGCAGGTCCATAAATGTCTAACAAAAAACTTGATTAAATAAACCAGAACTATCAGCACAGAACTTTTGCTTCGTTGCAATGCAGATAATACAGAATTAGCTAAGGTATGTATTTGTATCATATTAGCTCACCACTGGAATTGTTTTGCCTGAAAGAAGAAGCCTTGTGATCATTCAACTGTCTTTGGCTCTCATCGACGACTGTGTTCTCCAGATCAACTTTTTCTGTCTACAAAAGCCACAACATCATTCCAGTTTCTCATTTTAACATCAGAAAGCAAGGAATAAAGCCCACGAGAAGGATAATATACTTTTTAACTAAATTAAAACATCAGAAAACTGGCACGTTAAGCACTTGGGAGGATGTCAACGTAGACTGTGTAATAAATCCATCAGGGATTTGCAGCCAAATCCAATTTATTACAATAAGATGGAAATTCATGAGAATACAACACAATGAAATAATTTACAAACAAGCCACTGCTAATATCTACCTTGGGGGTTAGGGAAAGTATAAATTTCTGATGATCTGCGTTTAATAACTTCATTGCAAGTAACAAATTCATTTAGAAGAAAAGGCAAAGGTTAAAGTGAAAAATACTAACATTCGCAACTTGTTTATTGTAAGTGGAAAATCAAAAGGTTGTTATACCTAGGAGAAAGCCAAAAAAAAAAAAAAAGAAGAGAGAGAGAACGCGAAATCCCTATCATAGCACAGACAATAGAAGCTTACTTTAGAGGCAGAAAAAAAAGTCTCAAGCACAATAAGAGCCTTCAAAATACTTTACCTCCTCCTCTTTCAGCATTAAATAAAACGACATTTGGAGATTACGGACCATTAAAGACATGTTTCAAGAAGAAGATTGTCAATCGAACCATTCCTCTCTCTTCTTTCCAAATGACACAATCAGCCTCCTAAACATACCCAACAACATGAACATCACTATAGGCTGGACAATCTCACACCAAAAGCTTCTGAACTTTGCTAGCAGACTCTCTCTGTCCAAACTGGTCAACAAATAATAATGATGACGTTGAACCAGCTACTAAATGTGGCCAACCCCAGAAAAACAAATCACTGAGAACACAATGATCTTGCATGCTTAGTATAAGGTGGAGTTAGTGTATAGCATTGCCTGAAGTTTATCCTCCACTGTTGAATAGTATCAAAGGACGTTTGCAAGAGAGAAAGTGAAGAATTAGTAATATAGAGGCCGACAGAGTTATGATGACAGAACGCTGCTCATTTTGGTGAAGATAGTGGATAACACCAATCGAGTTTATTCTCCATTCTCCTATAATATACAGCTCATTCACGAGAGAGAAAGCAAAATAATAGGAAAATAAAACCCGCCAAAAATAAGGAATGAACAAAGTGGTTTGCAATGAAGCTGCAGAAAGAACAAAGCATTATCCACCTAAGCACATTTTGATCACTTTCATCAGCAAAACACAAAAAATAAAAGGCTTGCTGCAAAATGTTCTTCATATAGCAAGGCACTTTTACATCAATAATGACAGGTCCTAACATATAGGCTATAAAAGGAGCAGAATGTAACTACCATTTATTTAACTTTCGGTTTTTGTCCATAATATGAACCCCAGGTGATACTAAGCGCTATACTAGCCAAGACCAGAGAAATTTTCATTATCTTCACTCAGGTGTGGAAGAGAAGAACGCGGTTCACATGAAACTAAGGCGCCGGGACTAGTGTCCGACGGGTGTGTT
>JAGVVM010021612.1:0-20798 GCA_019149425.1 Psidium friedrichsthalianum
CCTCCTCCGTTTGTTGTTGTTCCAGAGAGATTAATGCATGCTTTCATCCCATTTCCCAAATAAAGTTGCCATGGTCTTCCCATTCTTATCTTGAACTACACCATGTACCTGTAAAGAAAGAATGTATTTCTTCCTCAAGAAGCTGAATTGCTGTACTGCTGAAGGAACACAATACATCTCCAACATTGTTCTCCATATAAATAACTTATCCAGGCCACAAGAGATAAATATGTCAAACAGCTGATATTTTACTGTGAAAATTCAGTCAATATATCAGGTGATATTATCTAACGGAATGAAACTCTGAATCAGTCATGAATAAAGAACAAGTCATAGATCAACAGCACAAGCGTTTCTGATTCCTCAGGAAAGACCTCACCCTCCATCACTTTCACCCAAATCCATATGCGACCAATCAGTATCTGGTCCGACCCCCAAAAAAAAAAAAATCATTATCTGGTCACACTTGAGCTTCTGCATCAATTAAACCTTGAATACACTATCGTTCCCTTTACACTGAACAAAGAACCACTTGAGCAAGAAAACTTCCATTTGTTCTTCAAATTTTTCAGGACCAGTTCATTACAGAAAAGGGGCAAATTTTTTTTTTCACAATACAGATAATTATCACAACATTGGCCTTTTGATATCAACATTTAGTAGCTTAGGTTTTCCATGCACAAGTTCATTAGATTCTACACAAACCTAACAACCCAAGAGAACACAAACAAGGTTCGAAACCATTCACTAACCTAAAAATACCATTGAAGTTATAAGATACTTCAAAGCCACAGCTTGTGCCCAAGGGATAAGTATGGACGGGAGTACTGTGTCAGGGAGAGAGAGAGAGAGAGAGAGAGAACCTGGTGAGGATTTCTGTCAATGATAGACTGCTCCTTGAATTTCAACTTACACGAATAATCGCGATTGCCTTGTATGCGCATAGTTCCATAATGGTCACAATAAAGTTTTCCCAATATGAGATTGTATATGGATGTTGTCACCTGCCAGATAAAGTTATCTTAATAACACGAACTTAAACACTATGCTTATCATCTAATCTAATGATCGAAATTTTTACCTTACTCCACTGGAAAACTTCACCGTCATCAAATTGCAAGGTCAAAATACCAACAGGATCAAGCTGTATTGAACGGCCCCAGAATTTACTTTTCAGATTACTATCTCCCCAGAATTTCCAGCCAGTACCCTCACAATGACATGCAACAATCATGGGATGATGACTGACCTGACAAGAAATTTGTATATTCCGATTTTAACAAGTTAGCACACCCACTGACTTCCAAAAAGATCTGTAGATAAGCCATTTCATGGAAGTAAAATGCGAATTTCATCTGAATAAATGTCAAAAAGAAAATGTGGCTGGCATAAAGAATTATGGTCACACACATTGCTCTTCTTCATAGTCCTAATGGCTGGTGGTTTCAGGTTCATTTCTAGACAATCAAGTGTGACAAGCAATACAATTCTTCCACTTTGCTGCCGCAACAATATTCAATAGCAAATTATTAGTGTCAACTAACCCCCTGATTGTAAGCGTTTTGGCATGAAGAAGATAAACCTCAACAATGGTCAGAGATAAGGAATGCGTGTATTTTCTAGAAACTGGTAGAAAAGATAACATATAACCTCGTGACAACTAGAGCAATCTCGTGGCAGCATAAAGGTTCGAGTAGCTATAACTTACCCCGGAAAAGAGTTACCAAAGCTATATCTACTTTTTTTTTTTTGATGACCGAGGTGTCCTCGCGGCTAGCGAGCTTGCGCTCAAACCAGCGGTGAAGCATGACTAGTCCTCGGGAGGACCCACAGATCTCACAATCACGGGCCCCCGATTAAGTCACCTAGCGCCGAGAAGTTTCAAATTCAGGACCTCTCGTGAAAGGAATTGAGCGCAAACCAACTCGGCCACCAAATGGTGGGTCAGCTATATCTACTTTTATTCCAACTCATCTTCAAAAAAGATAAATTGTATCATAATTGATGGGATCTTAAGTTTTTCAGGCGTTACCTTCTCTGAGAAGAAACGTAGGCCTTTATCCGGATAGTCAACCTCATATGTTTCCCCTAATAATGGGTTAAATGGCTTGCAAATTCTTCCTTCAGTGGAAGAATATCCGGACACAGCAAAAGCAGCCACATTAAGAATCCTCATAAGGCTGTTACCCTGAATTTTGTAAGAAACAACAGATATATGACACTGAAAATTTGGAACAATGGTTATGAGCAAAAAAGAAAACAAACAAACAAACAAACCACAGGGAAAAATTGCAATCGTAAAGTAGTTTATCTTATGACAGAAATAAAATAATTTTCGATACTATTTAAGTCTTGATCAGCGATGTGCTTGTCTGCATTTAATGTAAAGAATCCTTTATATCCACCTAAAGAGATAATATAAGAAAGTTCATCCACCATTCAAAGACAAAAGATGCAGAACATGAGAAAACCAGGCAACACAAGAGCCTAATGAAAGAATTTAAGCCCATAAGATGATTGAATGTACTAGAAAGAGCCAAGTCACTAGTATAAAACAAAGAAGATGGCTGAAAACTTCACATTTCTGCACCATACACTGAGCAGATGAATATCACGCAACAAACAGAGAGGAGGACTTTCTTGTTTCCATATTTAGAGGAAAAACCCGGTTGTTCAATCATTTGATAACCAGAGGATTCTTTAATAAATGATCACTATGAGTCAAAATCAATAGAATTTGATCAATACTAGCACTGGTAGAATGCCAATAACATTCATGGGCTCTAGACCCAACAGAACAGAGAAATCTCATCAAACTGCATACCTTCTTCCCCCATTCATTTGCTCGGTCAATGAGATAAGAATATTCCATGTCTTCACAACATTTCTGTAAAGAAGAAAGAGGCTCATTGAAGTAAACAGGAAGACAGACTTTTGTGAGGTCCTTCCCTATGTTATCCTTTATCATAGACCAAAGACTGACGCCCTTCTCTGTCTCAGCGGGATCAGGCAATTTCTTACGTCGCTTCACATATGGAAAAGTCAACCCGGCTGATCTTATAGAAGGATCAATATCATTATCATCTTCAGACTCAGCAATGTAGAGGCCTTCATCGTCTGAAGAAGATGATCTGTGCAAATCAGACGCACTACTTTTGAAAGAACTAGATGACAAAAAGTCCCGAGTATCAAAGAAGGCATTGTCCTCATCCTCTGATTCTTCTTCTGCAGCATCCGTTCTTTCATTATCATCATCGGATTCACTTGCACTTGCCTCTGCTTTTAAAGATAACGACAAGAAGTATTAGAATGCTATTGCTAGAAGAAAATGCCAAAGCCATCCAAGAGTCACATCATCAACATATACAAAGACAACCTCAAGAATAATGAAAGTGGAAATTTTGCCTATCATAAATAGAAAAATAAGCAATTTCTGTTCCGGCAAAAGATAAGGATGAACCTATCCTTCCTAGCCTATCCAGTCCAGTAGTCATTATATCACAACAGCTATTCTGCAGGTCCATAAATGTCTAACAAAAAACTTGATTAAATAAACCAGAACTATCAGCACAGAACTTTTGCTTCGTTGCAATGCAGATAATACAGAATTAGCTAAGGTATGTATTTGTATCATATTAGCTCACCACTGGAATTGTTTTGCCTGAAAGAAGAAGCCTTGTGATCATTCAACTGTCTTTGGCTCTCATCGACGACTGTGTTCTCCAGATCAACTTTTTCTGTCTACAAAAGCCACAACATCATTCCAGTTTCTCATTTTAACATCAGAAAGCAAGGAATAAAGCCCACGAGAAGGATAATATACTTTTTAACTAAATTAAAAACATCAGAAAACTGGCACGTTAAGCACTTGGGAGGATGTCAACGTAGACTGTGTAATAAATCCATCAGGGATTTGCAGCCAAATCCAATTTATTACAATAAGATGGAAACATTCATGAGAATACAACACAATGAAATAATTTACAAACAAGCCACTGCTAATATCTACCTTGGGGGTTAGGGAAAGTATAAATTTCTGATGATCTGCGTTTAATAACTTCATTGCAAGTAACAAATTCATTTAGAAGAAAAGGCAAAGGTTAAAGTGAAAAATACTAACATTCGCAACTTGTTTATTGTAAGTGGAAAATCAAAAGGTTGCTATACCTAGGAGAAAGCCAAAAAAAAAAAAAAAGAAGAGAGAGAGAACGCGAAATCCCTATCATAGCACAGACAATAGAAGCTTACTTTAGAGGCAGAAAAAAAAGTCTCAAGCACAATAAGAGCCTTCAAAATACTTTACCTCCTCCTCTTTCAGCATTAAATAAAACGACATTTGGAGATTACGGACCATTAAAGACATGTTTCAAGAAGAACATTGTCAATCGAACCATTCCTCTCTCTTCTTTCCAAATGACACAATCAGCCTCCTAAACATACCCAACAACATGAACATCACTATAGGCTGGACAATCTCACACCAAAAGCTTCTGAACTTTGCTAGCAGACTCTCTCTGTCCAAACTGGTCAACAAATAATAATGATGACGTTGAACCAGCTACTAAATGTGGCCAACCCCAGAAAAACAAATCACTGAGAACACAATGATCTTGCATGCTTAGTATAAGGTGGAGTTAGTGTATAGCATTGCCTGAAGTTTATCCTCCACTGTTGAATAGTATCAAAGGACGTTTGCAAGAGAGAAAGTGAAGAATTAGTAATATAGAGGCCGACAGAGAACGGCATGCTCAATTTTGGTGAAGATAGTGGATAACACCAATCGAGTTTATTCTCCATTCTCCTATAATATACAGCTCATTCACGAGAGAGAAAGCAAAATAATAGGAAAATAAAACCCGCCAAAAATAAGGAATGAACAAAGTGGTTTGCAATGAAGCTGCAGAAAGAACAAAGCATTATCCACCTAAGCACATTTTGATCACTTTCATCAGCAAAACACAAAAAATAAAAGGCTTGCTGCAAAATGTTCTTCATATAGCAAGGGCACTTTTACATCAATAATGACAGGTCCTAACATATAGGCTATAAAAGGAGCAGAATGTACCTACCATTTATTTAACTTTCGGTTTTTCCATATTCCCCATATACTAAGGCCTTACTACCGACAGAGTTTCTTTCTTACTAATGGGGAGAAAAAGCTTGCAATGACTAAGCCAACTGTCAGAAAGAGTAATAGTTATTACAAACATCATCTTGATATTAAAGTACGTAAAATCATATAGTCTCAAAATAGTGTTTCAGACTTATGTTGAAAAATAATTAAGTCAACTCACCCCTGCCAATGCCACAAACTATAATTACTTTCCAAGTGGCTGCTACCTGGTCATGCCAATGCCATTACTACCAAGAATGTACTTCCAAGGTCACAAACTTCCATTTTCTGCATGACCATTATCTGTTGACCACTCCTGCCCTTCCAGGAGCACCCCGATGACTCATTTCGTGAAATCTTCTTATAAAATGGAAAAACCAAAATTACATTCAACTGCTTGAATGCTATAAAAATTGTAGAAAATACAGCTAATCTATAAGTATCAACTAAAGGAAGAAGGGATAGGCTACTGGTGGAGACCTCTTACCCCATTAGGTCCTCACGGGTCCCAGCGCTAAAAAAAGAATATCCACCAGCAAGCTAGTGGCGAATTGCATCACTCAATGACTAAATACGCTAAAAGCACAAGGAAAACTTTCAACAATTCTCACTTCTGAGAGGAGTTGAGTTTCAAGAAATAAAAATAGACACATAAGATTGATGTAAAGAAATTTGATTTACGATTGCGATGACTCCCATATACCATTATACAATCCTATTGTGCGCAGCGCACAATTAATCCATCATTATAAGAAATCCAAGTAATAGCATGTAAAAATATCCAAGCCTCCATGTTACGATAAAAAGAAAAGGTTGCATTAAATGGCTCCCATCAGACCCAGAAAAGAATAAGACACAGCCTGAAAGATAAGTCATAGCTAAGATCATATCGAGAGATCCAAAGGAAATGCTAACCTACTACCCAAAGTTTCATAGGAGCAGTCCAACAGTTGATTCGCAGCTAAACAGAACACAGACGTTGGCAAACCACCCAGAGTTCCGAACTAAAAGGTGAGAAAAGAAAAGAGGAGAAGCACGCCCCAAAAGCAATTGATTGCAATACTATGGCTGCTCCACTGAATATTAATTAGAACTGAAACAAAACAACCAATATGTAATGGGATTAAATAAGAAAATTCATGAACATTCGGATAAAACAATGTGTCTATAGTATATAAAGGAATTGATTACAAATGGACCAGATACAAAGAAGAGCAGATAGAGAGCCTGCATCTGGGAAATTTATGCAAAGAATCAAAATTTCGTTGAGCGTGCAGTATTCTGAGGAGTAGTCGGACTAACTGAAGAAGAATTCCGACTGGCACGGTGTTTTCTAAATTGCATAACATTTACCTCTAACTGCCGGAGAGTGTCGATTAGTTGCCACTGCTTCTGCTTGAGAAGCAACACCTGCTTCTGCATAGCTTCAACTTCATTCCTCATGATCTGTTCACATTCCTGGATTAAAGCTTCACGGACACCCTCTTCCTGAAGTTGTTGTCTCAACTTTTCAGTGGAAACAATTGCATCATCCATTGGGGCCATGAGCTCACTGTTAGACATTCGAGGAAACATGTCCTTGACAGCCTGCAGTGCTTCCAACCACGCAAGTCGATCTTCTCGAGTTTCTGCTCTTACATGTAGCCTCTTTGTTCCAGTAAATATTGAAAACCTCTTGTCATCTGATCTGCTTTCGCGGATAGATGAGACCTGCACATGACGAGTCAAGCCTTGAACTAAATCAGCTAGTTCACACAATAAAGAGTTCACTGAACATTTCACTTAAAAAGGGTAAATATTATAACTAAGGTCTTACTATCAGCAATCCATGAAATCATTATACATTATCTCAAACATCACTATAAAGTCCTTTAATCAGGGAAAAAGTCAAAAGAGGATGCACAAAGATGTAGAATAAACTTTAAGCAGGATGAGCCAGTATATCTATAGTACTAGTTAAACAAACAATTAAACTCCGCAACAGGTTAAATAAACCCAAGACCTTCATAGCGCTCTTCATATAGACAGACAAAGTTGAAGTGTGTCAGGTCGTAATGGAAATCAATACCTTGAGATGGACTTCACCGACCGGCTTGCGCCGAAGCTGCGATTGCCCACTCGTCGACGGCCGAGAGATCCTCCTCAAGGACTCCTCACCAATAACTTTCGATCCTCTCTCGGTCTCTTGATTAACGACAATCCTATCAGGCCCATGGATCTTATAATACGACAACACGCCGTCCTGCAACACAAACCACCTCGGCCTCCATCCCTTGCCGTAATTCACCCATTTGTACAGTATCCCCGATATCCCGTTCCCCACGATGTCGTTTATCTTCACGTCCACCGCCGGCTGCTCCCTCGCGGTCGTCGCCCGCACCGCCGGCGGCGACGTGGCCTCGTCGGGCCGGTGGTCACCGTTGCGGTGGTTTTCGACGTGGACGTGGTTGGCGGATCGTGTGGGCGGATCGGGCCTGGTTTGGCTGGCGGCCGCGGCCATGGAGAAATGGGAGGACAGAGCAGGGGAAGCCTTTTGATCGGAGACGGGGCAGACACAACAGCAAGGATGCATGTAGGAAAAAAAAGTATCCGGAAAGTCAAGCCAGATCGGAGCAGAGAGAGCTGGCGATGGTGCGGCGGAGTGCGCGGTCACAGAGGAACTAGAGAGAAGAAGATTCATCCAGATAGAGAGAGAGAGAGAGCGGTATTTCCGAGATTTGCGTGCGATTGGATGTTCAAATTTAGAGAAACGACGATCTATATGGAGAGAGAGAGAGAGAGAGAGAGAGAGAGAGAGAGAGAGAGGAATCGGTTGGTAATTGGAAGAGGTGGTGTCGAGAAATACGGAAGTGGTGGATTGAGACGCTGGGAGAGGAAAATCGCGGCAGAAGAGCGACGGCGCTCGCCCGGCGGAGGGAACCTCGATCGACCTTTTTTTTTTTTTTGGCCGGTTTGGAAATGTGTGCGAGAAAGGGAGACCATTTTTCACCAGCCCGAACGGGGTTGTTAGAGAATGGGATTCTCTGCGACCGGACGTACGGTAGATGGGGTGCGCAGGCTTCCGAGAGTGTGACACGTGGGGTTAAAGTGGGGACACGCGGAGACAGTATGACACGTTACCGGGGGCGGGGGCGGCGCGAGAAGTTGGAAGAAACCGCTCGCCCCGCGTGGCTTTTCCGAGAAGTTCTAGGAATTTCTCGTCTTTGGCGACCGAGAGCGCGTGGCTTCACGCTCGCGATTCCCGCGGGACCACGTGAGCATCGCATGGTCGAGAGGCCAAGAATTACGTGTGCTCGCGAGCGAATGTCTCTCATCGGGATTTCCACCATAATTTGGATAATGACAACAATTAATTTTGAATTTTGACCCGATCCACAAAATTTCAAATTTACCCCTAACCTTTAATCCAACATATAATGTCGTCTCTGAGCTTTTTATTTATTCAATATGATTTATGAACTTTCTATACATATTCAATTTAATTCGATATTGTATGAAAGGACATCAGATCTTCGCTACATATTCAATTTAGCCTTGCGATTGTATAAAAGGACAATATTGAGTATTTACCTACAGTTTAGGGACTAGAGTGAACATGTGTCGAAAGTTTAGGGACGGCATTCCACGTTGAACTGAAGTCCGTGGATTACTTTGGACAAATTTAAAGTTTAAGGATCACATTACGCGCGAAACCAAAGTTTATTGTTCATTTGTGTCATTTACCGTACACTCTCTTTCAGCCTTCTTACTCATCAATCACTGTCCCCACCTTTGTTGCATTAGGTAGTGCCTATTCTACCGAGCCATGCTTCTGCTAGCGGCGTTTGCGATTCGTTCGATTAAGTTCTAAACAAAAATTATAATGGAGCACTAAACTTCACAGTTAAGCCCTAAGCTTGTCGAAAAGTGCAATGTAAGGATGACATAGGGAAAATTTCAGGTGTTGTTTGTGGAAATGACTTGATTTGATCTTTTTTCAAATGGTTAGGATTTACTAGAATAAGTAAAAAAAAAAAGTTCAGACTTAGTTATGTCCCATACATAGGAGTTTCGGTACACCATTCCTTCCCTATCAGGTGGGGGATTTGGTGTTGTTACTTTATAACAATTGGATTTTTTTTTTTTTCAAAATTGTTTCTATGTTGGAAGTTACAAAAACTCCCCGACATAGACAATTGAAGGCCGAATTGGTTTTATTTGGTCGTTTAGAGCAGCCATTACTTTTAATTAATCATATTTCTGATATTTTAAGTTTCATGTCAATTAAGCAAGGCCCTATCGAGTGATCATTAGTCAAATACCCACCTTGAAACGGTGACCATCTTTTATGGTTACGTTTTAGAGTATTCTTTTGTAGGGCCTAGCCCACGTGAAAAGAATACTCCAAAAGTATTCTTTTTTTAATCGTTACAAATTTTTATGGATGCCGTGGCCCATGGGCGGTGACCGTTTTCGGCATGGGATATCTAAATTTGAACTTCAAAAATACACGTGGGTATATAGAACAACACAAGCAGTATAAGTAAATTTTCCGTTGTCATTAACGGGGCGTTTAGGCCGGTATTATTAACTATTGTACTCCAAATTACACCGACCCATTGTCATTAACGGGCGTTTAAGCTTTGTTTGCAGGATTGTATGATTCGTCCGTCTTCCTAAATTTGAATGAATGCCAATGTGGTGGATGCCACCTGGCCCAACTAAACTCGACTCCAAGCTGCCTATAAAGAAGGCTCAACATGGATAAAAAAAATAACATAAGCCCAGCAATCCATAGAGCAGTCTCACGAAACTAAATTTTTGGCAGAACGCACGTGGACTCAGAGTTCGTTTCATGTCGCGTAGTAGTTTTGCTCATGTAACGCAATTATTGGGCTAGGTGGGCCCAAAATCGTTGTCCAAGCGCTAGGGGTGAGCATGATCCAGATTAGAGGTGTCAAATGGATGGGTTGGGGCGGATTTGGGTAGGGTCGAATATGGTCCGACCCATATTGACCCGTCTAACCCGTTTTGACCCATATTTAATGACCCATACCCGACCTAATCCGTAACCAACCCATACTCGGCTTGACCCATTTTGACCTATATTGCCAAATCACACTAATATTCTAAGAAAAATTATATAACTTATTTAACCTATTTTAAGCTTTCACATGTATATGTTATCGGATAAAATTTTTACATCAAATAAAAAAGAAAATTAAATAACAAAAAAATTATTAAATAAAATAAAAAATGATATTACTAAAATACTTTCATGCAATAAAAAATCTAGCGAAATTTTTTCTATTTTTTATTTTAAATTTTAAATTTTTTTAGAATTTTTTAAAATAAAATATTGTATTATTAAAATAGTTTTTTAAAAAAGTATTTTATTTTATTTTGCTTTTATTTTTCTCTCATTTTTCTCAACGCGGCGGCGACCAGCGGGCGACGGTGATGGGGGCGAGCGGTGGCGGTGGCGGGCGGCGATGGCGGGTAGTGGCAGCGGCGGTGCCAGTGGCGACGGCGGACGGCAGGTAGCGGCAAACGGCGGCAGCGACTTGAATGACGGCGGCGGTCGGCGACTGCGACGACGACGGCGACCAGCGGACGACGCCATGGGTCCATTTGTAAAAATAGATAATTAAAAAAATAATAAAAAGAAAGTTTATGCTTTGAGGCCCTAGGCCCATTTGTAATTTGTGGGAGTTATGGATCGAAAATGGGTCCAATATGAGTTAAAATGGGTTTCATGCATGGCCCAGTTTTGATCAATTTAATTTTACTTCAACTTTTTGACCCATTTTTAGTGAATGCTTCAAAAGTTAATGACCCATATAACACCCATTTTATACAAAATATGGGTTAAGTATAGGTCTTTGACCCATATTAACGGCTCTAGTCCGGATTAATGTAGTTCCCTCAGGGACCAGGGAGCGGGGACCTAACCGATCGGTTTGTAAAAACTTTTCAATTGGATTACGGCATACCCCTCGCTCCATCTCATCCTTCGGGACTCCACTAGGGTGACAATAGACGTTGAGATCTCATCGACTCAGAAGAACTTGATGGTCAGAGTGAGGCTTCTTGATATCGTCCAAAATGTTAAATTGATGATTCAAGCCAACGAAGGGATACGGCCGGATGAGCTCCCTCTAGTATTCGGTGGGAAGGTGTTCATAGAGGACAGGACCCTCGCCTCGCTCAACTTGTTGCCAGAGCCAACATTTCATTTAGGTGCTAAATCTCGATACATTTTTCAGGCATTGACCATAGATGTATATAAATTATCAGTTCGATCTGGTTTCTCCTTGGAAATCGGACCGACGACCTCCAGAATTGGGCCTAATCGGCCAATTTGATCCGATCCGAATGGTTTCCAACTTGATTTGTCCATCTTGCTCATCCTTAATAAGCGCGCTTGCGTAATGAGTTGGGCAAGCTCGTTGGCCCATGATCGGGTGTACAATGCCTAGAGATGCAAGTGCAGAGTGATGTTAGAACAACACATGTTGGGAGAAAAACACTAGAACTGCCAAAAGTTGCGTACTGCGTTCATTCTAATGCCAAAATTTTTTTTCGGATCACTTAATTGTCAAATTTTTTTGAAAAATAATTTTTTAATGCCAATTTCAATATGTTTGGCCGGAAATCCTTCGTGTCCTTTTTTCATTCATTTATATCTTAAGCCTACGTGGCTCGCTGGAGGCACAATCACTAATCCAAAAAGCTAAAGGTTCAAAAAATATTGAAAATAAAAAACTTAATTAGATTAAATAAATAAAAAATATAAAACTTGAAAAAAAAATAACTCACGAACGCGGCGGCCGCTGCCGACGGAGGTCGGCCAAGCCTCTCCGAAGCCCGGTGATCCTTATTGGCCCAAATCAGTGGCTGTGCACAACCCTCGCCCTAGATCTAAGCGAGAGTAGCCGGCGGCGTCGTGCAAGGTTCCCCGTCGTCACTGACTTCAGACATCTTCTTCTTGCCGTTCGAAGGTGAGCTCTTCGGTGTGGCCTTTTTTTGCTGCGTATGAACCACTAAATTAGGTGATGAATTTCTGATCAAGTTTTGTTGAAGTGAGGTTGATTCGTGGCGAGTAATTTCGAGTTAGAGCTATATATGTCAGGTTTAGTTTGAAACATTGCAGAAAAACTAGATTTCGAAGCTCGTATCTTGGATGCATATAATGTGTTCGACATTTTACTTGGATAAAATTTGGGCCATCAGGCGCTCGTCAGCGGCCGGCGAGGGTCGTCAGGCATCAGGGAGGCTTAAGCGACCTCTGCCCACCTTTCCCGGTAGCTATGGCGGCCACCAGCAAGGGTGTAGGTGCAATCAAACCAGAGTTTGTTTATTTATTTTTTGCTTGTCTTTTTTTTTTTTAAGTTTATCTTTTTTAAAATTATCTTCTAATATTTTTACGCCAAGTCTGATTAAAATTTTAATCATGAATGCCGCGTAATATATTTTTATGCCTAGTCAGATTAAAATTTTAACTATAAATGCCACGTTATCATTTTGATCAGGAATTCTCGTTGGAGTCTCTTAAATGATCTTTTTTTTTTTCCGATTTAGTATTTAAGCGAGCTGGTAAAAACTTTTGATACTAAATGAGCATTGTACCTAACTTTTGGCACTTGTAATATTCTTCTTCCCATGTCGCATCATAGATCCTGTGGCACAAGTAAGTCGGGTCGAAATTGGATCAGACCAAAATCGACACTTTTTTTAATTGGATATAATTTTAGTGACTTATGCCCCCACACGACATGGACCTAACCAATACCCGACCCAATAACACAACCAATTATCGCTTTAAGCTATTTATGTGAATTTATTACTTGGATAAAATTTCACATGAAATTAAAAAGTAAAAATTAACAAAATAAGAAGATTTAGCAAGGCCTTACTATAAGCATTTTGCACTTGTATTTGGGCGGACTTTTGTCACTTTAGTATGGCCTTAATTATGCACTCCCAGAGGGCTCTAAAAAGATAACGGTCGACTTGGATTGAAGGGGCAATTTTTTTTCCCGAATTTTATTAATTATTCCCTTTCCTTTCCTTTCTTTTTTTCTTATTTCCCTCCTCAGAAACGGTTGGCACAGGTGGTGGACCGAAGGTGAGAGCCGCAACACCCTTGCCGGCCCACACTGAAAAAAAATAAAGAAAAAAAAGACATTAAAAATTTTACAAAAATTGAAAAAAATTATAAAATTAAAAAAAAAATTGTTCAAGTCAATGCTAATCATGCCAAATACGACGGCCAACATCCACATCATCAATTTTGAGCCAAAGTTAGTCAAAATGACTACATTGAAAAATCGTAAAAAAGTTTCGAATTAAATTAGCCACCGCACAATAAGTTTAAAATTTTTGAGTAATTTTCATTGGGCATCCATCGGTTATATGCATTTTTGAGTAATATGGATTCAAAATGGTTATGTTATAGAGCCATTAAACAGTTGGGCTTTCCTACTCTAACTGATAAACACCTATTTTTTTTTTTTTGAAATTTTAACTAACAAACGCATTGATTAGTCCACTAAGCATAAATTAAAAATGGATATCTGGCTCATTTTGCCACCTCTAATCACATACCATGAAGCTAGAGCATAATGCTCAACTTTTCGGAATCCCTTTATTTCGAAAATCATTAGTGACTAATCGTTGTAATCACCAATGATAAAAACCTAACTCTTCACTTCCCTTGATGGAGAAGATCATGTCAAAATCAGAGTGGAGATCAGATAAGGGCGATTGGCGGTGACACGAGCTTGAAAGCTCTATGACGATGAAGGCGACAAGATCAGCATCTTGCAAAGAATGGCCTCAGTTTCCTCGTTCTCATGCACCCCTCACGTTCCTTTCAATCTTTGCCGGATGGGACTTTTTGGTTTACTTCACCCGCAAGCTCACGCAATGTTGGGGCCTTTCTTTCCTATTCTCAGGACCACAGATGATTCCACTCGATTGCCGGAAAAATTACCGAAAAAAGTCATTTTTATATGGGTCAATTTTGTCTTACATCTTCTAATTTGATCGATTTAGTCATAAATCTCTTGGAACTCTGATTGCAACCCTGCGTAGGGCAATTACAAAAACTGTCCACATAAACATTGGCCTTGCTGCGTATGACAACTGACATTCACATCAACAATTTCTAGCCAAAATTTGTCGGAAGAATTATATTTGACAAATCACCAAAATGTTTAGGACTAACTTGGCTAAATTAAAAGTTATAAGACTGGATCGACATCCATGTGATTGGTTTATGACTTTTTTTTAAAGTAATTATCCCCTCGGTTGGGGGTCTTATATATCACGAAATCTCTTATCGTTTTTGTCAAGTGTAAGATATATCGACACCATCGGAGATTTATTCTTAAATAATTGATTTTTCACGATCTCTAAAAGACAGTGAATTTTTTTTTTGGTAAGTAAAGACAGTGAAGTTTTCCACTATATAAACTTGTAATCTATTTTCGACCAAAAAAAAAATTGTAATCTACGCGCAGTTTATTTTGGATAAGTTATGCGTTTCATCTTGCAATCTTATCTTTGTAAAACCATATAAAGTTTTATTGTTTAGATGTTAATTTCAAGTTCATTTTTTTTAATCTTAGAAGAAAGCTTTATATTAAGCTTTAATTTCAATGTGATTTCTCATAGGTTCTAAATATTAATTTCTTAACTTTTTGAATATAGTTCCATTCTCCCTTCGGTATTACATTGCACGATAGATCACAACATCCAGATCCGTCACTGGATGGGAGAATAAGGCTCCTTTGTTTTGACAACGATGAATAATTTGAAAAATATTTTCCTAATGATGATTGATTACAACACTTAAAAAAAATAAAGGAACGAAAAATATTTTCAGAGTGAACGAAAACGTTTAAATATAAATTGTTACTGATAACGATGTGGGAGCATTGGGTTCTTGTCAATCAACTCTGTGAAGATATCGGCCCTACATAATGATACACAGGGACGGTTACCAATCGAAGCTATCGATTAAAGAGTTGATTATTCTTCCTTTGCTGATCAGGTTATATGTTAACGATTCACTAGACTAGTGAATTTCAAAGCTAATGACAACATATTGATGGGAGATTATTATGATCAATTTGCTTGGATATTTGTTGATCTTTTGAGATGATTATTTTCTGGTCAAGGCTGGTGAATGAATTTAGCATAAGTTTAATTATTTTGCATCTAGTCAAATGTCACTAGTCCTAGTTTTCATGAGTCTTTTTAAGCCCGTTGCAGGACTTAAGAGTCAAAGCTCAAGGTTCTAGGTGTTTTAATGCATTTTCTAGGTCCCCGTGTCTCTAATGTTTGGGTAGTTCCCATGTTTTGAATGCTCAATCTATTTTCTATTTAATAGTTTACTTATGCTTGGAGGTTTGTTCTATGCTCATCTTTATAAGCATGCTCTGATAGATAAAATGTAAGACTTATTTGATTTATAATTTATTGCCCTCGTGTTGTGCGCAACGAGTACCTTACGGATCCTATCATTCTAATCGCATATCTTTATTCAGAAATGAAATGCAAAGTTGACCGCAAATGGTTATTCATCTATCGGTACCCATTTGCTTACCAAAAAAAAAACATTCTAATAATCTAATTACGTAATACAAATTCTTTAAATCTCAACAAATAAATAGTTGAATGAAAAAGCATGGTGATAATTGCATGCGAACGAATTTCTCTTCCCACTTGGGGAAAAAAGAAAGCAATGAGGAGAGGTAACGATAGTTGAAGCAATGTCACACGAACGTTGCGATACAGATTCATATAATGAACGGTTGAAACAATTAGCCGCGTCAACGATGACGTGGACGGATTATACGATGAGAGGATTAAATGAACTACATGCCTAGAAAAATCCTTTATGAAAACCTTCCAAATTAGCAATTACCCCAACGTTGCGCCCACGCCTTATTTAAGTGTTAAATTTCACTGGAAAGAAATTGTGTATTATATAGTTTTCTATAATTGCATTAGCAATAGTAAAAAACGTGGAATCCGCACGTAAAATCATTTCTCGTCGTTGCGGCCGCTTTCTTCAAGTCAACGCCTTGAAATTTGAAACTCGTCGAAGGATGAGAGCCACTCAGCACCGCCCACGTGGCAAAATTGCAGACGTCAACTCGCTTCATCCAACCTCCCTTCTCTCTCTCTCTGCATTTATATCATCACTGGCACGTCGATGGAGCCCCCATTGTTGCACCTGGAGAGCCCTCTGCAATCCGCTTCGTCGTTGAAAACTTCGCATGAAACTTTTGGGCCACATCCTGGGAGAGAGGAGCAGCAGTCCCCCGCCTGAGCTCCGTGGCGAAGGACTGCTTCGCATCGAGATTCTCGACCAAGTTTGGCTCTGGGATTCTTCGTTCATCGTGATCTCGACGAGCGTGAGAAGCTTTTAATTGACACACACAGAGACACACACTCTCTCTCTCTCTCTCTCTCTCTATATCGTGAGGATTCTTCGCCCTCCGTCGTTTTTCTCCATTTTGAGAATTTCGTTTCGGTCAAAAGGCTCGAAGAGGACGACGGCGCCGCGTGAGTTGCGTGTGGGACACGGCGGCGGTTCTTCGCTGGGGCGGGGTTCGGCATTTCTGTTCTAGGGTTTGAACCGAATCGGATTGGCCTTTGTATGAAAGTCATTTGTGACGTCCGGTACGATCTCTCTCTCTCTCTCTCTCTCTCTCTCTCTCTCTATTTTAATAGGAAAAGAGCACTAAAAGTTACTGACTTTTTGTACGTCTGAAAGATTCTCTCGCTTTCTAAGGAAATCGATGCAGCGTCATCTCTGAACAGTCTTGTATGGCTTCAATAAGAAGTTCATTGAAGTTTGCGTTCGAATACGTGAACGAAGTTGCTTGTCAAAGTTTTGAAAATTTTCGGATTCGGCAGATGTCCATCCTCAATTGCCGCTCCAAAGTCAGTAATCATCACACATAAATAAAAAAAGGGGAAATTGGGAATGCTCAGTCTATCATCGCGGGACACGGTTTTCTTAATGTCTTGCGAAGGTGTCAATTCACGAATCTTGATGCCAGTTTGGAGGGACGCAACTTCGATCCGATGATTTGACTGCCCAAAATTACTCCTCCTAATCTGGCGTCCGCCAAATTAGTTTCGTCTTGTATAACTCACCTTTCAGGTCATTGGAGAAAAGGGCAACAGCAGTGCACTTGGATCTAATTAAAATAAGAGCAAACCGTCCAAACCGGCACCTAACCTGCTACAGTTGGTCAGAGATTGCTGATTATAATAAGCTTATCCAGGGATTTACTCAATTCTAAGTGTCAGTCAGCGAAGTTCGTTCTTTTAATGGGATGCCAATGGAACTGTTAATGGCACTTTTTGTGAAGAGGAGTGACTGGAGCATCGGCAGAATAGTTCAATCTGCCGGGCTGATTACTAGAATCACCATCTTTGAGCTATTATAGTCGAGCACGTTACTTAGCTTGTGCCTGGTATCGTAATGCGGTCGTCTCCCTTCCAAATCTAAGCACGTGAGGAGTTCATATGGCAGGAATCGTGTGGGCGCTGTGCGACCAAACTTGTGACTGGAAGGACTTTACATCTGTATACGTGTGGTGAGAAAACAGCCAGAATGAGCTCACAGATCGCCCCAGAGTCTCTTTTTTGTTCATGGTTAAATATGGGCCATATTGGGTGCTTCATGCTTTCCACTTCATATAATGTAGTGTTGTGTTACCTTCTCCATTATTGCTCATGCAGGTAACAATTCGTTTTCTGTATTTGACATGACATCGTTACTTTTAGTGATGTATCACACTCTGATCATGCAAATCATTTAGAACTATTTAGATGATTATTGTCAATGTGGTGGGAGCCTGGGAGGCGATCCATCAGTCTGATGTGTTGTAAAGTGACCTCTACTGGCGAATCTCTCCCTGCCTAATCTCTGTAATGGTTTGGTTGCCATTTTTCCTTTTGAAATGTCCCCATTTTTGTATGTCTAGCTACCTTTTATTTGGATTATGTGAAGGTGGAGCGGTTGAATAATCTTTAGTTTAGAAACGTAGATGCGGACATTATGTGACTAGCCCAATGTACTATGATGTCCATTTCTTGTGAAATCTCCGAAAGTACTGTTAAATATTTGTCCTGCTGATTCTGCAGCTACTGCAAAATCTTTTGATAGTCCATAGCTCAGCTAGTGGGGCATGGAATTCAAGAATGATGACCGGGAACCTAGACGAAGCATGTCTCATGGCAGGACAAGCAGCACTGGTTCTTCATTGAGACGACGCTCGTTGAGTTTGTCAAGTGTGCTCCCAAATCAGATGGATGATGACATTGAGAGTGAGAGGGTTTCAGAGGCTGGCGATATTGGGGATCGTGCTCTTCACAGTAAGAGGTACAGTGAAAGTGGCAGTGTGCGTTTATCTGCCGATCATGCTACAGAGAATGGAGTAGTTTTTCCAACTCAAGGGGACACCCTGCTGCATCCTATTGGTTTTTGGTCTCGCGATCTGTCGACTTTGAATTCCGTCTCCCCTGTATCTCCCTTGGTGGAAGAGATCATATCCCCTCTATCAACTGATGGAATCTTGAGGCCTGTAGACCAAAAAAATGTGAGTTCAAGAGCTCATACATCTATCTTGCTGTTCATATCTCGACATCGACATCTTTCATATGCCTTCATGGTAAAATAATGTTGCCCATCTCTGTGTTTTTGTGCAGGATGAAGAGAAAGTGTTGCCTCAGTCATTGGAGTACATTTCGTGCCTTGCTCATCTTGCTGTTTTTGGGATTCTAGGGGTAATGTGCTGCTTCAACTTTTGGAAATTTTGGACTAGGCTTGAAAAGAATGTTTGAACTTTCTAATCCTGGATCGATCCAAATGATATGAGTATTTCGATATGAGATATGATGATACTTCCTGAGTTTCCATGTGAAGAATTGGTACTTTCTAGGAACAAATCGGGGAGATTTCTCATGTGTCACCTGCTAAAATTCTTGATGTACTTCCATTGGCTTAGAGATTTACATAAACAACCATGTTATTGTCTTCTAAGTACAAAAAGCCCAGTTCTGGCTTAGGAATTAGAGGATCTAGTCTTAACTCTCAGCCTTGAAAACGACTTGTCAAAAACTCGCTTCTAAAAATGGTCACTAATACTCTAATGCTCCTAGGTGAGCAACAAAAATCTTATTTGCAAAAGCTCCTGATGCATTGTTCTGTTTGCTGGATTGAATTAAAGATAATGTTACTAGATATTATCATATTGGGAGTGTCTTCATCCTAAGATGCTTCCACTAGCTCTATGATAATTTGCTTTCAGGAGTGAGAGTGCTTCACATCGCATTGTCTTAGTAAGCCTGTCTCTTTCCTGGATATGTTAGCTAACTATACACTCTCCCATCAAGGATCATGTCAGTAGATTTTGTATTGACTCTGTCCTTGACTTCGCAATGGTATATCATCAACCATCTACTATTACCCTGCACTAAATTCTGAATCGATAGATGATGACTTGATCAAGAAGGTCATATTTATAGATTTAGTTTGTGGCTGCTCTTCTCTGTGGAATGACTCGGCTTCTCACCTGCAGTGATGATCATTACAGCTGTCGCATACACGATGGGGATCTAAATTCAATTGACCTACGTCGAGACAGGGGGAGAGAGAGAGAGGTCAGTGTGGATGCTTGTGAGAATTGTTAATTATCAGCAAAGGAAACACGTTATGTCTCTGCAGTAGCATTTACCCTTGAGTTTTTAGTAGTTATCACCACGCTAGTAGGGAAGACGGTAAAGATGACTTTCTAAATAGCAAAACCCTAATCGAGTTGAAAACATTGTCTAGCCCATGATACCTTCTGAAGCTTCTTTTCCCCCTTGAATTTTTTATCAGCATTTATCTATTATTCATGGTAGTCATTTGGTCCCTTTTTGTCCAATTGTATGTTTCTTCTTATTGATCTGTAGGTAAGTTGGTGTAAAATCTGATAAGTATTGTCTGCAGCACTTTGATGCTATGTAATTCTAGTATCTTTCCTGAGAGCTTACTTCTTGGCTAAATTTTTGTGTCTGTTCATCAACAATCTCAACTAGTACCCTGGCACTAATTACTGGAAGTTGATAGGTGAATGATGACATGATTAAAAGATGTCATGTCTTATAGATTAAGTTAGTGGCTACTCTTGCTCTTTGGAATGTCTCGCTTTTTTTGCCTGCATGATCATCTTACTGCGGTTCTGCATACGCCATTGCGGAATCCAAAATTCATTGACCTATGTCTGAGGATAAGAGGTCGTGTGATGCTCGCGTGAATTATAATCGATCGGCAAAGAAAAACTACAAATTATTTCTTTAACAGTAGCAGTTACCACTGAGTTTAGTAGTTATACCAGCTAGTACGGAAGACTGTAAAGACTGACTATTTCTTAATAAGCAAAAATCAGACTCGTCTGAAAACAATGGGTCTAGCCCATTATTTATTATTAGTCGTATCATCGTTTATTATTTATTATGCATGAGAATCATTGGGTCCTTTTTGTTTCTGTTCTCATGTCCGTTCTCCTTTGGAGATGATCGGGGAGGCTAAGAGGCAAGCAGCGCGTCCTCTCCCGGGCCAGGGCTTTGTGCGTGTTAGGCTCTGAGTGTGGCAGTCTTCTGTCTTGTCGAGCGTCCCAGTGGGAAAGTGGAAGTT